>CM053582.1:570804926-570850211 GCA_028627135.1 Pseudochirops cupreus
GGAATAGGAAGGAGGGAAATATAGTCAGTTTTTTACAATATGTCCATTGTGGAGATTTTCTGTGTAACTACACATGTACGGCCTGTATTGAATTTCTTGTCTTTCCAGTGGGGGTGGATGACAAGGAAAGAAGGGAAAGAATCTAGAACTTAAAGTTCTAAAATCAAATGTTAAAAAAAATATGTGTGTGTCTGTGTGTATATATTATTATTATTATTATTATTTACATGCAACTGGGTAATAAGATACACAGGCACTGGGGTAGGGAGATCATTTTGCCCTACCGGAAAGTAAGAGGGGTGATGGGGGAGGATACAGGAGAGAGCAGATTGGGGGAGGGGCTAATATATAGTGGGATCGCTGTTCTGGGGTGGTGGGTAGGGGAAAGATGGGGAGAAAATTTGTAACTCAAAATCTAGTAGAAATGAATGATGTAAACTAAAACATAAACAAAAGTTAATAACGAAAAAAAAATAATTTTTTCAATAAAATTTGCCTCATCAGTTTTTCACTATGCAGACACATCTGAATAAAGCTAATGAGAAAAAAGGCCAATTTGAAAAGTTCAAGATAACAGATTTCAGAGGATGCCAGGCCTATAGGATCTGTTCACAAATTAACACTTGTGTACTCAGCTTAAGAAGTTCTTAAACTCTAGTAGTCTGCAAATCAAAGTTAGATATTACAAGTTAAATAAGGTTATCACCCAAAACTTCAGAAATATCAATAAATATAAGTTGTGAAGAAAGCAATAAATTAACCTAAAGAAAACTATTCTATCCTTGATAGATACCATCTAAAAGAGAGCACTACATTCACGACTCCAACGCTGAACACGAGCTCAATTGGGGGCATTGGGGAGGGGGGGGGGGAGTGTGAAGATGATGGCGAGGAAGCAGCCCTCCTGAGCTCGCCCAAACTTCCCTCTAGATAACTTTAAAGAAGGCCTCAAAATGAATTCTGGAGCAGCAGAATCCATAAAAGGATGGAGTGAAACAATTTTCTAGCCCCAGACAACTGAAAGGCTGGCAAGAAAGGTCTGCAGCAAACCTTGGGGAAAACTGAATCAGAAGCAGTTCTGGGGACCACAAATGGTGAGGGGGTCAGACAACTGATCAGAAATCACAGGAGGCTGTGTACTGGCACTGAGTGCACAATCCCAGGGCAAGGAAGAGACCCAGCACAACAGAACATGTGGCCACAGGAGAGCTGGGACCCTGGTCACAGTTCTAGGGCAGAAAAGAGTGCCTGTGGTCAATTAGAAAGACAGGGAACAGTGACCACTGCTCTCCCTAGATCATACCACCTAAGAAGAACTGAAAACTTACAGAACCCCAGAAGTACCTCTGAAAACAGCAACAAAAAAACCTGAAGCTCGGTATAGTGCCCCCTCCACCCTGGGAGCAGAGTCAAACTTTGACATAGAGTTAAAAGTCAAGAAATAGGCTGCGGAAATGTGAAAAAAAAAAAAGAATCTGACCATAGAAAAGATACAATGGTGACAGGGAAAAACAAAACACAAACTCAGAAGAACACAACAGAGTCAAAACAGCTACGTCCAAAGCCTCAAAGAAAAATGTGAATGGGTCTCAGGTCTCAGCTCAAAAGGGATTTTAAAACTTAAATGAGAGGGGAAAGAAATGAGAACAACAGAAGAAAATCATGGAAAAAGAGTCAACAGCTTGGCAAAGGAGATAGAAAAAAATACTGAAGAAAATAATACCTTAAAAAAACAGCAGAGACCAAATGATTAAAAGAGGCACAGAAGCCACTGAAGAGAACTCTTTAAAAAGCAGAATATGCCAAATGGAAAAATATATACAAAAATTCACTGATGAAAAGAACTCCTTACAAAGTAGAATTGGCCAAATGGAAATGGAGGTATAAAAAGCTCACTGAAGAAAATAATTCCTTAAAATGATAACTGGACAAGTGGAAGCCAATGACGCCACGAGATATCAAGAAACAACAAAATAAAGGCAAAAGAATGAAAAAAAAAAAGAAAATGTGAACTATCTTACTGGAAAAACTAACCTACAAAACAGATCAAGGAGAGACGATATAAAAAATTATTGGACTACTTGAAATCCATGATCAAAAGAGCCTTGACATCATATTTCAAGAAGTTATTGATGACAATTGCCCTAATATCCTACAACCAAAGGGTAAAATAGAAACTGGAAGAAATCCACCAATCACCTCCTGAAAAAGATCCCAAAATGAAAACTCCAAGGAACATTATCAGAATTCCCAGGCCAAGGAGAAAAACTGTAAACAACCAAGAAAGAAATTACTCAAATATCACAATCAGGATAACACAAAATTCAGCAGCTTCTAAATTAAAGGATCAGGGCAGCTAGCTGGTGCCGTGAATAGAGTGCAGGCCTGGAGCTAAGAAGACTCATCTCCCTAAATTCCAATCTGGACTCAGACACATCCTAGTTGTATGACCCTGGGCAAGTCATTCAACCCTGTTTGCCTCAGTTCCTCATCTGCAAAATAAGCTGGAAAAGAAAATGGCAAATCACTCCAATATTTTTGCCAAGAAAACCCCAAATGGGCTCACAAAGAGTTGGATGTGACTGAAAAACAACTAAACAACATTAAATGACCAGTGGGCTTGGCATATGATATTCAGGAGAGCAAAGGAGCTAGAAGTACAACCAAAAATCATCTACCCAGGAAAACTGTGCATAATCCTTCGGGGGGGAAGGGGGAATGGGTTTTTAAGTTCAAAGACCAGAGCTGAATAGAAAAATCTGATTTTCCAATACAAGACTCAAGAGAAGCATAAAAAGGTAAACAGGAAAGAGAAATCATAAAGGATTCAAAACGGTTAGATACCTATCATTTCCAAGAACTTTATTATTATTAGGGCAGTTAGAAATAGTATACAGATGGAGGCCTTGGGTGTGAGTTGATTATGATGGAATGAAATCTAAAAAAATAAAATTAAAGGGTGAGAAAGAAGGATGCTCTGGGTGAAGGAGGAATGGACAGGTAGAATGGGGTAAATTATCTCACAAAGAAGACTGTGAAAAAGCTTTTACAGTGGGGATGCACTGGACAATGCTTGAACCTTACTCTCATTGGAAATGGCTCAAAGATGGAAAACATACTCAGTCGGGATAGAAATCTGTGCTATCCTACTGGGAAACAGGAGGGAAAGGGAATAAGAGAAAGGGAGGTGGGGGAAACCGATAGAAGGGAGGGTACAACAGGGAAGGTGGTGGTCAGAAATAACACACTTTTGCAGAAGGACAGGGTGAAAAGAGAGAAGAAGGTAAGAGGAAAAAATAAAGATAAATGCAGTAAGGGAGTAGAATGGAGGGAAATACACAGTAATCATAACTGAAAAAAATTTGAGAGTAAGTTTCTCTAATAAAGACCTCATTTTTACAAATATATAGGAAATCATGTCAAATTTATAAGAATATGTCATTCCTTAATTGATAGTCAAAGGATATGAACAGGGAGCTTTCAGTCAAAGAAATCAAAGCTATCTACAGTCATCTGAGAAAATGCTCTAAATCACTAGTGATAAAGAGAAATGCAAATTAAAACAACTCTGAGGTACCAACTCACACCTATCAGACTGTTTCATATGACAGAAAATAATAAATGTTAGAGGGGATGTGGGAAAACTGAGACACTGATGCACTGTTGGTGGAACTGTGAATTGATCCGACCATTCTGGAGAGCAATTTAGACCTATGCCCAAAGGACTACAAAACTGTGCATTTCCTTTGATCTAGCAATACCACCTCTAGGTCTGTATCCCAAAGGGATCACAAAAAAGAGAAAAGCACTCACATACACAAAAACATTTTAAGCAGCTATTTTTCTGGTGGCAAAAAAACTAGAAATTGAGAGGATGTATATCAATTGGGAAATGGCTAAATAAGTTGTAGTATATGAATGTAATGGAATACTATTGTGCTATAAGAAACGATGAGCAGGATGGTTTCAGAAAAACCTAGGAAGACTTAACAGAACTGATGCAAAGTGAAGGAGCAGAACCAGAAGAACACTGTACACAATAACAGCAAAGCTGTGCAGTGACCACCTATGAATGACTTTGACTTAGCTCTTCTCATCAATACAATTATCTGAGACAAATCCACAGGACTCATGATGAAAAATGTCACCCACTTCCAGAGAAAACCGATGGAGTCTGAATGAAGAGTGAAGCATACTTTTTTTTAACTTTCTTCGTCTTTTCGCCTGTTTTCCTTCACAACGTGACTAATATGGAAATGTTTTGTGTGATTGTACATGTATAACCTATACCAAACTTCTCAATGGGGGAGGGAGAGAATTTGAAACTCAAAATTTTAAAAAGAAATGAATGCTAAAAATTTTTATATGATCCTGGAAATAAAATACTGACTACTAAAATCCTTAAAAATGGAAATTTCCTATTTTCTTTAAAAAACAGTTCATCAAAATTTCTATTCCAATCGATTCTACAAGACTGACGACAGATGCCTATGATAAAGAAAACATCTATATGGGTTTCTCCTGTATGAATCACCTCCATTAGATTCCCAATGAGAAATATGATTATCTGTCTCAAGAGTATCACACTAAATTTAGTCAAAGTTAGTTGCACTTGATTCAGCAAGATTCACTGGACAACTCCCACATATTAAGTGGCTATAGGAAAAAAATGTATTAAGAAAACAAATAGTTGTTCTGGTTCTAATTAACTCCTCCACTATTTGTTTTAAGCCCCCTGGAACAAGAAGGTGGCTCCTATCCAAAATCTTATAAAGCACTTAATAAAAAGAGAAAAAAATCAAAACAACTCTCACCCCTAGCAAACTGACAATGAGAAAATTTGGGAACAGTCAATGTTAGAGAGGTTGTGGAAAGACAAGCACATGAACGCTCTGCTGACAGAGCATATAATTGGTCCAAGCGCTCTAGAAACCATATGAAATAACGCTAACAAAGTGATGAACCTGTCCACATCCATAAACGTTCATGCCAATAAAGCCCATTATCAGACACACACCCCAACGGGGTCAAAGACAGGAAGTGAAGTCCCACATACTCCAAACTACATCCAGGAGCGCTCATCAAAGTCAACGTTCATCAAATGGGGCAAGACTAAAGGAAACGCAGAATATGAACATCTCAAACCACCTGCTGAACTTCGATACAAAGTCGCACAGGAAGCTCTGCACAAGTGGAACAGCAGAAAGTGGACAGTGTGCCACACTCGATCAGAGAAGACAACAGCAAGCTTGCGTGTGGGAAGAGAGGACGCCCAGCACAGCCAGAAGCACTGCCAAGGGGAGGCTCTCAGCGCTCCATTCTGTGTGACCAATGCTCAGTAAGGCTTATAGCTTAAGAGGGGGACACACCATCCAGGTTTGGGGGCTTCATGGGTCATCTGCCTTTTCTGTCTTTGCACAGGGAAATGTTCATGTTGGTTGGCATTTGTCAAGTTCAAAGAAACAAAAAGATATTCTTCTCAAAAAAGAAAACGTCCTTCATTTCTTTGCAGAGATGGGGATTATGGGGTTGGAATAGCCCATATTCTATCAGACTGTTAACGTGCTGGTTATTTTTACTGAACCAACTGTTTTCTTTCTAAGTCTTTGTTACACAAAATAGTGCTTAATGGTGGATAAGAAGGAGGATGTATTTAGAAATAAAGGTAACGTAAAAACAAAGAAAAATAAAGTTTTAAGAACTACTACTGAAAAATTCATAAATTGCCACAAGTGGACTGTTTCCACATTTTAACGATTTCGAATTAAATCTTCCTTTCTATTATGTCAGGACAGAACAAATAAACAGTAGTACTAACACTTAACTCATATAACCAACAGTCAAAGAAAGTACAAAGAGGAATATGAACTTGCTACAACTCAATGCAGATAAGATAATGGAAGATTTCTTGATTGAGAATTCATGTCTTAATACTTACCAGGAAACTATAGATCTACTCATGCCTATTTGGCACTAAACGCCCTCTACTCTCAACTCCTCAAGTAGACGTATCTTCAATGCCTTTGATTTTGGGGGGCCTGCTCACAAATAGAGAGGTTTAAGACAAGGAATTGAAGATCATGCTGTCACACCAGGTTTTCCCAATTTGGCAAGCCACCAGGCTCTGAGATGCCTACTGTTAGCTCAAATATCCAGTGATCAGGTGTGCTTTCTAAAGCAGGCTGGCCTCAGAATTCCATGGCCTTCTTAAGAACAGCTAACTCTACCACTGTGCTTCCTGTGCTTTCTCTTTCCTGGGCTCTTCTCCATGTTAGTCTAGTTCAGTGGTTCTCAACCTTCCTAATGCCGCGACCCTTTAATACAGTTCCTCATGTTGTGGTGACCCCTGCTGCTACTTCATAACTGTAGTTTTGCTACTGTTACAAATCTATCTGACATGTAGGATGTATGTTCATTGTTACAAACTGAACATAACCCACAGGTTGAGAACTGCTGGTCTAGTTCATCTCCTCTGGGCCACACACATATGGCTTCAGCTTCAAGCCACCTTTCCTACAACCGACATTCTGAAGAGCCCAGCAGTCACTCTTGCCACACCTTGGCCATGCCCATCTTGCCTCATCAGCACAACAAACAGGTGCTGACGAAACAACAAAAGTTTGCAAGAAGCAAGCGACCCACTGCTACTATCCAAGCCTTGGCACCAGCTCTGAGAAGCATGCCCAGCAGGAGTTTGGCAGCCACCAAAACTCTTCCACAAGGTGGGGGAGCACCATATAGCTCTTCACAGTATAGGCCTTCTCCTCCCTTTTCAGGCACTCAATGATGGTAATTTTAAATTACTTTTATTTACTTGTAGTATAAAAATACACAGCACCCCCCCAACTCATCCCCCCAAAAAAAACCTGAATGTAATAAATCCAAAAACATATGAGAACATAATATCCATAACTTTTCCTTTCACTCAGGTTCTATTCCAAATTCTCATCATAAAACAGAGATGACCCTGAGTTTGTGAAGGTCATACCAAATAAATATAAGTTCTAGTGGCATCGAGCATGGGAGTCACCTGAACAACGTCTACCTAACATTTAGGTCCTCACTAGAAGGCTGGCCAGCAGATGGTAATCCTAGGAGGACAGATCCTAGAAGGGACCTCCAAGGCTATCTCATGTGACCCCTCATTTTAAAGATCAGAAAACTGAAACCCGGGGGCAGTCAATGATTTGCCCAAGGTCACAAAGGGAGGAAGCATCTGAGGTGAAATCTGAACCAGGTCCTCTGACACCATAAAGAGTGCTCTTCCCACTGTACCAAGATGAATTTTTGTGGAAAAGCAACTGAAAAAAAGGCAGAGAGACCATGTACTGAGGCATGGATGTTTTGTGAAATCACAGACGGTCTGGAGTCATGAATCGGACTATAAGCTCTTTGAGGTCAGTGACTATTTTTGCCTCTCTCTCTGTATCATTAGTGCTAATAAACACAGTTCATGGCACAGAGAAGACCTCAATATTTTTTTGACTAATAAAGCATCATAATCACTTTCCCCCCCCCCCTTTTTTTAAAGGGGGAAAAAAAGGAAATTTTTAGGGTGGGAATGATCTACTTCAGCTGAATCTTACCCAGTGCAATACTTGGCATAGAGTCTCAACTCAGTAACTATTGTGGATTAGCAGGCATATTCGTAATGTCTAGTAATAGATTTTTAAGGGTTAAAACACAGACATCAACAGTCTGTAAATATTATGCTTTGCAATGTATCACTTTGAAATTACTCTGTTTCATAACTTGGAGCAAAGATGTGGGAAAAAAATATGAAAATGGCCAAGCTGTCACAGTATGCCACGCTTCCCTTAAAAAAGGCATCACCCCAATCCAATGTGTTCTAGCCCTGCCCCACAGGGCAACGCGGCATCTCACCAGTGCGAGCAGTCATGCAGGCTATCATGGAGGGCTTTGCGCAGCACCGAGTCCTTGTCATAGATGCCCCAGGTGGCCTGCAGCACTGAGTCCAACAAGCAGTCCCCAGCGGTCCGGTTCCAAAGTGCATAAAGTCTACTGTCCAAGCGGGTAGCCAATTCCAAGGACCAGTTTATAATCGGAGATTCTTCTTCTAACTCTAAGAAGCATTTAAAACATGCTCATTTTTGTGTCTGTGCAATTAAGGAACGTTTTAGCAGGAAAGCCTATTCACAACCAATGAAAAGGAATGGAGTGGTACATGATTTACTAGTGGTCACATAAGTGAATTGGAAAAAAAATTCTTCTGAGTTATCCAAACATCATAAGGATTCACAAATAAATTATAAAATGATATTAAAAGATCCAAAGCAAAAAAAAACTATTTAGGAATTAAGTTGGTCAGGAAATCACATACCCTCATCAACTTATGAAATTTTGTGTATGTTAACCATTGGGACCTGGACCTAGAGGATAATCATGTCAAACTTCAAAAATGGTTATTTACTAATTTGCTTGCTGTCTTGTCTCCTTTATCCTAGCAAGACCTGTGACATGGGACTTTTTCATTCTCAATGTTATCTCTATATTATCATAGAGTCACTAAACAACTCTATCACAAGATCTTAAAAACTGAAAGTTTTTATTTCCGTGATCAAAAATCTTATAAAAGGCATATGAGGTGTACGCTCAGTCTCTAAAATTTGTATCATACAAAAATTATTCCATTGATCTTTAACAGTTATCAACAAAGCAACAGGTTATAATATAATTAAAACTAATTATAATCATTCGTGATGTCACTGGTCTTCTTCAAAAACAAAAGATGAACACCACCAATTACGTAACTGCTTACCTTTCTGAACATCCCTATCAAGCACTTCATCAAATAATTTTTCTTGTACTGTGGGAGGCAAGTCTTCAATATCTGGAAGAATGCGAAACAAAAGAAGAGGGAGATGTGGAAACTGGAACACATTTTATAGAAAAGAATAAACTTGATAATGGTGCCAAATTCCACTATAACATCACCATTTCAACTCAATGCCGAATAAAAACACATTTTACATAACCGCCACTTGTCCATATTTAATGCCTTACAGCAGATCTCCCTTCTAGTCCTCAATTTAATGTCTTAGGACAATGTTTTAATGCCCAAATTAAACCCACATCTTTCTTATTTTTCACTCCTCAGTTCAAAGGTCACAACTCAGTACCTAAGCCCAGCACTATCTCACAAAGTCAACACCACTGAATGATCAAACTCCTCTGCAGCCACTGTCCACAACACTCCATCCTGCTCAATCCTCCCTGGGAGAGGACTTCCCCCTAACTCCAGTTTTCTCAAGCCCAATGAGAAGTCAGTGACACATGCTTCTATGTACACTAGTTCAACATCTTTTTGTCCTTTTAAAAGTCACAATGAACTACTATTCAGCACAAAACAAAAATCTAATCATTGTGTTGTACATATAAATTCCTATTGCTAGGACTTAAGTATACAAGAATAGATTGAAGTCATTTTTCAAATTAAGTTTACAAAATTAGGGTTAACCTAAAAAACTGCTACTTTTTTAACCCTTAGTTGCTACTAAACAATTCCCACAATCCCTTGGGGAATGGAAAAATCATTTGCTATTTTGCAAGGATGTCTCAATGGCTATTGCTATTTCATGGACAAAAATGAATTACGCTTCTCCCTTTATCCCTTTGTAAACTCTGCTCTTTTTAACTATGACATAAACTGCCCAGCAAATTTAGATGCCCCCATGGAAACTTTACTCTGAAAATCATGGTCTTTGGTGATGTTCTTCAATGACAACTGGCAAAAAACAAAAAAACCTTGGGAACAGTATAAAGCACTACTGCTCTGAAACAAGATAAGTCCATTCACAAGCACAGGGTGTAGCATGAAAAGGGAGCAGCAATTTTTAGAAATACTCCTATTGTTGGTTTGCTCAGCTAATTTAATGCTGCCTTTATAGAAAGCCTCTGGCTCCTACTGTCTACTCAAATAAATGTACAGGCATCATGGCCAGTAGCTAACAAATCTTATTATACTTAGGACAAACACATCTTGGTCTTAATAAAACAGTCCTGATAATTTCCAAAGGAAAATGTCTGCAGAAAAGAGCTGGTCAAGAAGAACCAGGATGTGAGGTCAAACAGAAGGGGAGGAGTAGGGAGCTAAAAATTTCCCTTTGCCTATTTATCAAAACTTGTTTTCATGAGGTCCAGAGGGGCTCCAAAGGGGGGCCTCGAAGGCAACCAAGGGACCTTCTCCATGCCTCAGTGGTTTCATGTAAAAAATGAGTAAAGTAAGATGAGTGATGCCAACATGAAGACTCACCAACTCTATTAAGAAATCTGGAAGACAGACCGTAATGAGGAAAACGTTCTAATGCTTATATTAAAAAGCAGAGCGTGCAAAAGAAAAACTCAACCCACACACATCCATACAAAAAGGCTTATTATTTACATAAACCAGACAAGCACAAAAAATTATAAATGTAAAACGGATAAGGATTAGAATGTGGTTTCCTTTTCCTCCCCTTACTCCCACAGAAAGAGAATAATCCACTAAAATGCTCTTTGAAAGATACTCTTCATTGCCAACACCATGCAATTAGATAAATAATACAACAGAAAGGTTCCGGCTTCGTAGTCACCTGCGGGTAACGTGAATGTAACAAGATCTGTTAGGAAATAACAAGCAAAGTCCCCCTTTCGTTGGTGGAGGGAGGCAGCAATCTCACGCCGGATTTGTTCTGTAAGCTCAGGACACACCATTGCTGGAATGCACTTTGCTGCATGCTGAGACACCTGAAAAAGGAGACAGTTTTGAAAGGTATTTGCTTCATGGCACAACAGCAACAATGACGTAAGCGTCTGGGCCAGTCATTTACCCTTTGTCTACCTCAGTCTCCTCAGCTATAAAATGGGCATAATGAGGCCACCTACATAGGCATGGTCTAAACCCTATGACGACGATGAAGTTGGCTGTTATGTGCTATGCAAATACGTCCCCTTTCCTTTCCTTCCCCCTTTCCAGCCTCCCCTTCTAGACCTGTCATGGGGATCATATAAGATAACGACCGGCAAACCATGCAGGCTTTCAAGCCCCACAAATGCTCCTTATCCTCCCCAGCCCTACTGTTCTGATTTCTTTCTGCCAGAGCCTAGCCTATTTGCTTGTGAACCGCAAGTAAGGCTGGCTGGATGATCCAAGCTCAGTCTTCTTCCTTTGCCTCTGCCTCCCCTATGATCAGCCTACTCCCTACTCCCACCTTTTCCAACATCACTCTAGCTCCTCCATTTTTTCCAAAGCTACGCAACTTTTTCCACTTTCATATTGCAAGATAATAAGAAAATAAGATCTGACACCCCCTGCCACTTCAAACTAGGAATTCATTCCTGAAAAATGTGCCAGAGATTGTATTTTAAACCGTCTGTGTGCTAAATCAAGCTAGGGCATGCCACTTTCTATAGCTTAGACACAATTTTGTAATTAGATTAAGATTAATTGGTTATTCAGTAATGAGTACTTACTGTCACTGAAAAAAATCACCTATAAAGACCTGACTGGAGAAACTGCTGGACAACATCCAGAGTAATACAAGTTTTAAGCACGTCACATTCCAGGGTTTTCGGACCCTCAGATCTTTCTGCAATACTGCAACAGAGCTATGACGGCACCAATGTGAGGCCCCTCTAAGTTGGTCACCAAGCATTTACTGACTCTCTGCCAGACACTCGGCCAAGCAGGAGGGATACGAAGCCAAGCCAAAAGAGTCCCTTGCCCTCAGGGAGCTCACATTCTACCAGGGACAACACAGAAGGAACGGAGGGGCCTACAAGAAAGATGCAGAATCAACACAGTCATCTAAGAAAAGAAGGAGCTAGCAGCTAGGGTACCCACCCATGCCTGCGCAAACTGACCCTGAGATCATCAGCGATCCGTCACTCAATATAAGATGGACCAGTGTTTTTTGGGGGAATGAAGTGGGGAGCAGACAAAGACTACCCGTGTTTCTGATGCTGTCTTCCTATGTGACCTTTCCTGTGCAATTAATTCCCTGTGACCAAAGGACTACAGTCTGATGTGACCAAGTGATGCTGTATTTGATTCAGTTTGAGGAACAAGACCCTCCATTTCTCGGCTCTAGATATTGTCTCCAGCCATCCTCCATCCCTGGAATTCTCCCTCCTCATCTCTGCTTCCTGGCTTCCTTTAAGTTCCAACTAAAATCCCATCTTCTTTAGGAAACATTCCCCAGCCCTTCAATATAGTGCCTTCTCTCAAATATATTAGACATTTCCTATTTATTCTGTGTGTAGCTTGCCTTGTATAGACGTGTTTGTATGTAGTTTCCCCCAGCAGTAGGTAGCACAGTGGACAGAGCAATGGCCTTGGAATCACTCATCTTTATGAGTTCAAATCCAGCCTCAGACACTTCCTAGCTGTGTGACCTTGGACAAGTCACTTCACCCTGTTTGTGTCAGTTTGCTCATCTATAAAATTACCTGAAGAAGGAAATGGCAAACCACCCCAGTGTCTCTGCCAAGAAAACCCCAAACAGGGTTATGAAGAGTTGGACTTGACTCAACAACAATGACAAAAGTCTCCCCTGTTCAACGGTAAGTTCCCTGAGGGCAGGAGTGGTCTTTTGCTTCTTTTTGTACCACCAGGGCCTGGCACATAGTAGGAGATTAATGAATAAATATTGAGTGACTGTTTAGACTCTTCACTGTCCGTGTGGTGACCCTCAACTTGAAGTCCTAAAGACTCTGCCATGCCATGGCTTGGAGTCATATCATGACCAGAAGACGACTGGTATTTAAAATATAAATACACACACACACATATGTGTACTGAAAACATGTATTCAGAGAAAGAAAGTAACAGGGAGTCATTAAAAGAACTGTGATTTCCCAACAGCAACAGGCTACTGTACAGAGACTGTTTCTCTTAAGTGTTACACACACTGCTGCAGCCTCTGGTAACAGTAACTTCACATTAACACAGCACTCTGAGGTTTAGAAATGTCTTCCCTCATGACTCTCTGGGAAGAGAAGACAAACCAATCCCATGTTTCCAGAAGAGGAATGTGAAAATTCAGAGGTCAAGTATCTTCTCACTGACAATAAGGACCATGTCTTGAGGCATCATAACATGGTTGAAAAATGGACTGCAAAGGTTCAAATCCTATGCCTGTCACTTGCAACCTCTGTGGCCTGGAGGCCTCATGAAATGAGGTGAGATGAGATGACTTCGTGGATCCCTTCTAGCTCTTCCTTCTGTAACTCCCTAGCGTGCATTGGAAGCTGCCCAGCCGGCACTTATACAGGGAAAAAGTGCTAATGACCCCAGGACACCATCCTATCACCTGCTAGGGGTGTGGGAGAGCCGGCACGGCTCTCAGGTCTCTCTCTCACTTCTTTAATGCTAACGACATCTAGTCTGGTGACAAAGGGAAGACGATGAGCATGAAGATGTGCTTGAAAAAGCTAGTTACAGAATCTAAACTAAGAGTTACTGTCTAATCCTGCCCAAAACTGTGTTCAAGAATGTTTACATTGACACCTAATTGGTGACATCATCTGTGGCAGAGCCCACCCCCTCGGGAGGCCCCTTCTCAGTCCTCATCTTTCTGGACCTCTTGGAAGCCTCTGATGCAGATGAGGGCCCTCTTCTCCTCCACACTCGCTTTCCCAAGGTTTCAGGACTCTCCTCTCCCCCAGTTCTCCTCCCAGGTACCTGACCATGACCACTCCTCTGCCTCCTCTGCCAGATCCTCCCACAGATCGCTCCCTCTAACAGTGGGTGTCCCTCCCAGTTCTGCCATGGGTCTTCTCTTCTTCCTCTACACAGTTTCACCTGGCAATCTCCTTAGCTCCCATAGATTCAGTTGCTGTCTCTATGCTGAGCTGATAATCCTCAGAACTGTCTGCCCAATCCCAAGCTCCAGCCTTGCATCTCCCACTACCTTGTGGACATCCAAATTGGATGTCCCACTGACAGCTTCAACCCAACATGTCCAAAACCAAAAGCAATCATCATTCCCCACCAAACCACTCCAGTTCTCAACTTCCCTATTGCTACCACACCCTCCTCCTCAGGCACTCAGGCTGCCAACCTAGGAATCATCCTGGCCTCATCACTCTCACTCCTCGGATCCAAGTTGCTGCCAAGGCCTTCTCTCATCTGACACTATCACTCCGCTTGCACAGGTCCCCACCACCTCACACTTTGACAATGGCAAGAGCGGTTGCTGGGTCTGCTGGCTCTATGTCTCTCCATTCCAGTCAGTGTTAAAGTGCAAGCCTGATCGTGCCACCCTCTACACAATAAACTCTAGTGGCTCCCTACCACTTCCAGGATGCTCTGTTTGGCTTTTAAAGCCCTCCCAGCCTGCTCTGTTCCTCCCTGTGCTATCTTCCTATGCTTTATTCCCCCTCCAGCAGTCACCCTACAATCCTTCAATGGTATCCTTGCTTATCCTCACATAAGACCTTCCAGCTCCCAACTCTAGGCATCCCTCCATGCCTACACCTTCGGGCTTCTCTGGTTTCCAGCAAGTCTCAGATAAAATCCCACTCCTACAAGAAACGTTATTCCAGTGCTCGTCAGGCTAGTGCCTCCCTTCTAACTTACTTCCAACAAGTCCCACAGAGATTGTGCTTGTCCACAGTTCTTCCCATGTTGTCTCCCCATCAGTCTGAGCTCTTCTGAGGGCAGGAACAGCTTCTGACTTCGTATCACAGAATGTGGTTTACACGAAGTACTTAAAGGATGCTTGCTGACAGAGACAACATGTCGACCTGTATTCTCTCTTAAGATTCTCCCAAAGTGCCCAAATATCCAACTTGCTCAACACCTTCCTCCCCCTACATCTTTTATACTTTATGGATTCCACTGCAGGGATCAGGCTAGAGTTCTGTTAGCTTTCACCTCCTGGCAACATGACAGGTCCATGATCCTGACCCAGTATTTCTGATTCTGATCACACATCGAATCCAAGAAGAACAAGCTCTGACTTTATTCCTTGTGAACAGGAGGCCATCCTCTGAAACATGGCGCCACCTACTTGCAACCACCACTATCTACAGGTTACTCTTTGGGTCACTTGTAAATTTAATTCTTTGAGATTATGGTATACAAAGAATACAAACCCCAAACATCAAAGTTCCTACTTACCTCTGTAAGCAATATCGCTAGCATATCCTGCCTCTGAAAACGGATTGCCAGATGTACAAGCGTGTAGCCAACATCAAAGGCGGATGGGCGATTCAGTAAACGGACTTCATCAGCAGTAAGCTGTCGTGCAATATCCCCACCTGATGACTTATATGCTTCTATCGCAGCTAAATCTCCCTCTACAACTCCTAAAAAGAGTAACAAAACAGAAACCTGATTAATTATATTTTTAAGAAGGTATGAATCTGTATCATTTACTTCAATGTTAAGTTTTTTCCCTCCCATCTTCTGTGGCCTCTGGTTTAAACCATCAGTTATATTCCTAAGGAGTGAAAGACAAACAGATAAGAATAAAAATGCACAATAATCGATAAAAGCAAGCTTTTCTGGTTACATACTTACCTTACCCATTTAGTGTTGCCTCTAAGCTCCAGCAAGATTTAGATGTAGCTAATATAATATACTGTAAGAACAGGAACTTCTCAAAAGCAGGTGCTGGATTTGACCTGCCTGTGTAGCTGCAGGTTTAGTACAGGGCCCAGAACTCAGTCAGCACTTAACAAAGGTAGACTGACTGACGATGGCTGCTGGCGCAGGGCTGATGGTGCAGGGACCAACACCAGGAGGCCTGCAGAGTAAAGATCTGAGGGTGACTTGGCCAACCAATCAATGAAATCATTGGCCCAACTCACTGATGTGGAAGACATTTTGCTTCAGGTTTAAAAAAGGTTGTCACTGTCTTGACACTTTACTTTTCAAGGTGGGTCAAAATAAATGCTGACCTTATTATGTTTAGTATTCTGAAGTTGTTTTGGTTTGAGGTCGGTTTTTTGTTTTGTTTTGTTTTTGTCTGAGACAAGTAGTGTGAATTTTTGCTTCAGATGTCAATGACAAAGAGATGGCAAAAGAAAAAATACTTTCTAAATTATTTCCAAAATGGAAGTGAAAACCGAAAAGCCTCACATAGATCTGTTACTACTGGGGAAGGGGGACGAATGGGAGAGAGATACTGAGGCACAGCCACGAATTCTCCTGGTGTCTGCCTGGCCGGACCATCAGAATCAATATTCACTTGTTATGTATATAAGACAACACTCACCATTCACCACACAGAACAAAGTCGTAGGTTAACTTCAAATTGATATAAAATGGTGTTAATGTCATCAACTAAAGTATACAAAGTCTAGCTAGAAACAGAGAATCGATTCAGTGACCATCCTAGTGCAAACCATACACAAAAGGAATCCCACTACAACATAACCCAACAAAGGAGTTCCATGGAGTCCATTCCAATTTGGAATACATCTTAACAAGTATTCTCCCTCACAAGAAAAAAGCCTAAAATGGCCTCTCTGCAATTTTTAACCACTGTTGTTGGTTCGTTCCTGTGAGGCCAAACAGAACAAATCTAATCCCTCTATTACATAACAGACCTTCAAAGACTTGAAATAGCCCTTATCATCATGTCCTCCCTCGCTGCATCTTCTCCACTCTATTTTCTTCAACTGAGCTTTCTTTGTCATCAGTAATCAATTGATCAATATCATGTATAAAAATAAGGTCAAAGTAGATAAATAATTTAGACATAAGGCATGATATCATAAGTAAATTAGGGAAGCATGGAAAAATTTACCTGACAAATCGGTGGATAAGGGAATAGTATAGGACTAAACAAGAAATAAAGAGGATCACAGAAAGAAAAATGGATAATGTTGATGATATGAAATCAAAGATTTTATACAAACAAAACCAATGCAGCCAAAATTTAAAAGAAAGCAAGAAACCAGGGTGGGGGAGGGGAAATTTTACAGCAAGTTTCTCTAATAAAGTCCTCATTTCTCATATATATAGAGAGAACTGGGTCAAATTTATAAAAAGAGCCATTCCCCAAATGAGAAATGGCCAAAAGATATAAACACTTAGTTTTCAAAAGAAGAAATCAAAGCTATCAATAGTCACATGGAAAAAAGCTCTAGAAACACAAATGAAAACAACTCTGTAGTATCACCTTACACCTATCAAATGGGCTAATGTGACAGGAAAGGAAAATTATAAATGCTGGAGAAGATATGGAGAAAAAGACACATTAATGCACTGTTGGTGGAGTTGTGAACTGGTCCAACCATTCTAGAGAACAATTTGGAACTATGCCCAAAAGGCTATAAAACTCTGCGTGAACTTTGACCCAGAAATAACAATAACTACTAAATCTCTATCCCAACAAGATGAAAGAACAGGTTTATGGTGGTAAAGAATTAGACACTGAAGAGATATCTATTAACTGGGAATGACTAAACAAGTTGTAGTATATGACTCTGATGGAATATTAATGTACTAAGAGAAATGACAAGGGAGATGATTTCAGAAAAACCTGGGAAGACTTATATGAACTGATGTAAAATGAAGTAAGTAGAACCAGGAGAACACTACACAGTAAGAGCAGTATTAGCATTATAATCAAATGCGAATGACTTAGCAACACTGATCAAGACAATTCCAGATGACCCCTGAGGGAAAGTGTTATCCATCCGCCTGGAGAGAGAACTGATCAACTCTGAATGCAGAGAGAAGTGCCCGTTTTTCATTTTCTTTCTTTTTTCTTTTCTCCTCCAACATGGCTAATATGGAATAGACAGGCAATCAATCAACAGAAGTTTATTAAATGCCAACTCCACGTCAGGCACTGTAATAAGGGCATCAACCTTTAAATCTATCCAGGAAAACATCTGTAATGAACAACTAAAAACATAGTAAGATTGTTGACTAGGGACATAATGCAACAACTTTCCCCAACTCTTTAAACAAAATACTAGAAAAGCTAATATAATGCTCTTACTTTTCTTAGCCTTTGCCCTACAGTTTGTGTGTGTCTGTTTTAAATACTGCAAAATGCCAAACACCCAGTGAATTTTCACAACAAGGGGCTCTCTCTTTATATCCTAGGCAATGTGGGTTGTGGTTTGTTTGGTTTTTAGGTTGTTTGTTTTTTTTTTTTACTTTTGGACTAGATCAGTGTCACGTCCCAATCTTTCATGTACCCAATTATAAGTACATCTGATCACTGCTATAGCAATGATGATCAGCTCTTATATAATACTTATAGATTTTTATCAATTACTTCAGTGGGCCCTCCCAATACTCCTGGAGAGAGAGGTACTACATTATCCCCATTTTACAGATAAGGAAACCGAGGTTCAGAGAAGCTAAAATGACTTGTCCACAGTCATACAACTAAGGTGTTCTAAGAGGCAGGATTTGAACTCAGGTTTTCCTCACTCAAAGTCCAGAGCTCTATCACTATATCATACTTCTTAGAAGATTATTATTAATAAGACTCTGACTTTAAACTAGGAATTCTTAACATGGGGTCCATAAACACTTTGTTTTTTTTTCTATTTTTCATTTCTATTATATTTCAATATAATTAGTTTCCTTTCTCATCCTATGCATTTATGTTCTGCATTAAAAAAACACGATTCTGAGAAGGGATCCACAGGCTTCGCCAGACCATCCAAGGGCTCCACGACACAACAAAAGTTAAGAACCCCAATATCATAACATACAATTCTAAAACTGGAGGCTTTACTAAAAAGGTATTTTAGTAAATGTTCCCTGTAAAAGGCCTGGTCTGCTCCAAAGGCCAGGGTCTCAAATCTTATTAAAATATCTTATCTGGAGTACAGGAAGAAGGCACAGACATTGAGATTCTTAGCCTTTTTTTTTGATCATGGACTTCTCCAGCAGTCTGGTGATGTCTGTGGTCCCTTCTCAGAACTATATTTTAAAATGCATAAAATAAAGTAGATAGAATTACAAAGGAAACCAATTACAGTGAAGGACAGTTATCAAAATATTTTTAAAAACAAGTTCTCAGGCTTCAGGCTAAGAAGTCAAATAGAAGTATAAAATATGCCTTTAGTGGAAAAATTTACTTAATTTTATAAAAAAAAAAACAAACCCTCAGTTTTAGTACTTTCAAGTCCCTGAAGAACTCCAGTTCTCCTGAACTTGCTTAAGAAATTGCTGAGAATTTAATTAGCACTTCTAATAGTTGGTACCTCTGTGCTAATATTATTTTTTTAAGAGTGCTTTAAAACAGATGAATAGCTCTTTGAAGGCACGGGCTCTAGCTCATTTTATCTGAAGAACTCCAAATCTTACCACTGTACGCTATCCCGGGTGCTACATTTGAAGTAGTCTAAACATCACACTAACACCACTACTGCCCCCAAAATCACCACTGCCACCTTCTCTTTAATACCATTTCCTGAGAAAGACCTTTTTCCACAATGAAAAAAATTAAACTCCAGCTGACAGTGATTATTTCTGATTAATTCCCAATTAATAAACTTATACTATATTCTACCTAGATTATAGTCCTTCATTTTAGCTTCCTTAAACTTAGCAGACTTCTTTCCACTACTTAGCAAATAAGAAGCACTAAGAAGCACACTTTGGGAAACAACAGGAAAGCTCAAAGATCTTGCAAACCCCCACTTCCCTCCAATGAAGAAAACACGATATGACTACTATTTACTTAGAGGTAAAAATGCCACCAGACGCCCCAGTGCACAAAGTCAAAAAACTGGCCTTTCTTCTCATCCACTTGCCTTTCCTGGTGGATCTGGTGGATCCCCTCCTTGGGTGTTACTGGTTTGTTATGGGGTTATTTTCGTTGTTGGTCACTATCGATCAGGTCCTAAGAGATACTTTTATTATTTCTCACTTAGTAACTAAGCTTTTAATAACTTAGAATGATCTCAGACTATTAGAAGTTTAACGATAACTTAGAAGAATCTCATTTGGCATTCACACCTACCACCTCATTTGAAAGACGTATCTACTGATGACCATGTGCACACATACAAAAATGAAATCTCCCACCACCACCATCCAAAAAAAATGTTTAAAGGCCTATAAGCAGGACACCATGATGATAAATCCAGTTTTAGGACCCTGGCTCACATAGTTCCCACCCTGTTTTACTAGTGTGTGTTTGTTTATTTTAACGGAACAGGAGCCAGGAAGTAAAACAACAGCAAAAGAACTAGGGCCAGTCTCTGGTTCTCCCCGAGGCTGCCCACCAATATGGCGGTGGACCTTGTCCATTGCCGAACAGCAAGGAAAGCACAGAAAGTAAAAAATGGGGAGGGTGAGCGGAGCAGGGAAGGCTAAAGCACCTGAGTCAGGTCTTTAGACATATCTACAATTGTATAAACTTTGCAGAACAAAAAAGGTGCAACATAGAAAAATAACACACAAAGCCACAAAAATAAACTTCAAAGCCGAACAAATTATTTTTTACATTACGGATCATCTGTTTAGTGGTATCAATGACTACATACTAAGTCAGTGAATAATCTGTCAAAATTTAGGCTACAGTTCATCAAACAAGGTCAAATCCTATTAGAACCAATGCAGGTCTAGGCACATTTTGTGTATTATACAATTAAGCTACTTACTAGAGTTTGAAAAACTTTGAAGACTTTTTTTCCATAATTTTAAAATACTATATTACGTTATGCTAGCCTGGCCGCTTCCTAGTTTCTAGGGGGGATAAATTATGCTGAATACAAAATGGCCTTGCCATGCTCCTCCAAATACCAGTGATATTTTCAATTTCTACACTAAAAGGCCATTTCTAATCAGGTCACAAAATCTCAGAGACAAATACAGATTTGTTTTTTTAGATCTACTTTCATAAGGCAAAAAAGTACACTGAAAAGTCAGGGTAAAAGAGAGAAAAAAGCGGACCATATATGTTTTCTAGGTCACCAAAACTTTAAATTCAATCCAAGAAATACCTGAAGCTTTTCTTTTTTTCTTGAAAAACTTCCATATTCTGAAATTTTAACATAGATACTGAAATTTCTGTTACATATACCTTCCCCTACCAGTACCTCCAAAGGATAATGGGAGAATATGTGAGGAGGAAAAAACAGAATTAAAAGCAATGGGAACTCTCAGGCAAAAATAAAAAGCAGTCATATAAAAGCAGCCTGAAGCACGATCAATAACTTTCAGAATTCAAACGTATACATACTACCATGTGTGAACCAAGCAGCATTATTAGCCCATGCTAACTGGAGAAATTTTTACAGAATTGAAAAAAAAACCATCATTGTGAGTGAAATAAGGATACATTAAAAGTTCTATTATTAGAAACTACAGACCTTGCCCACTTGACATGCTGAGCTTTCAGCACAGACCAACAAGAAAGCACCTTGTGCTCAATTGGTCTATAAACTAGGCCTTATTTCCCAATCACGTTGATCCTCTTGAGGTCAGAAGTCCCACTGACAGAAGACTCCACTCAGCCCACAGCTACTATGGAACTCCGTAGAACATGGAGCTGGCTCACAGGTGTTTTAAGGTAACACATTTTTTCCCCCATATATGGCACAATTTTCAAAGTTTTGTGAGTTCTTTTGTTTTTCCTTAATGGCATAAAATCGTCATGGTAACTAACTTTGAAAAGAATGCCAAATGGTAAAAAAAATCTAGGACTTACCTGTGCCCACGTGGGCCAGCTCAACCTTACACTGGAGTTCTATGGTAGCTGTGACATCACAGCATGCTTTATGCTGTGGGGTCAAGGTGGGCCTGGAGTCAGCGGGCACAATTTCAGGAACCCTTGAAGAGAAAAGTTAGTTTTAAGTGGTAATGTTCAGAATGTCCTTTTGCATGGTTAGTACATAGTAGATAGAATCAGACATGGCTATGGCCTTGGAATGCTTTCTCCCCAAGTTTAGTTGTTCATCTTTCCACCAACTCCTTCCATATTAAAATGGGAGATAAATCACCATTATCCAGTTGTCCTTTTCTGTGTGTGTGTTGCTGTTACCTAGCTACGATCCAGATAAAACAGGCTGCTGCCTCAGGTTCAATTTACTGAGGCACAGAGTGATTTTTTTAAAGACTGTTTAAAAAACAAAACACAACACTTTTAAAGGCTATTTTTAAATGTTAAACGGTAGCAGAAATCTCTTATTTTTAAAGAAAACTTGAAAAATAGTCTAAGAAGTTTCAAACCCAGAAACAGAGTAGAGCATTATAAATTCACTTCTCACTTTCAGTCTTCATATAGGCCAATGGCAAGAAGGGACAAACTCATCCCTGTCTGCTACTGGAATGAAAATGCATTTAAAATGACCCTTTCTAAATACCAAGTATAAAGATATTCAAACGCCAAAGCCACAAGTGGCTAAAAATGTTATGAAGGGAGTCTGCTCCAATCCCAGACAAATTTCAAGAGAAATATAACCTACACTGACAAATTCAATTTAATAATTGCGTCAACTATTTTAAAACATCTGCTTTGAAATGAGGAAAAATGAAAGGCAGGGAGATGTCTCCTTAAGAATCAAAACTGACTGTGCCAAACACATACCAGGTACATGTTTAGTTCTCACCTCTTTATATGTCACTCATCACGGTATTCCCAACACTGCAGTCTGCAATAGGCTAGCCCACTACTCCCAGATCTGGCTTGTATAAAACCAGAACGGCCTATCATCAAGATCATTTCTTTAACGTGTTTCTACATTTTTCCTTTTGACTTAACGATAAGGATACTGGCTTACTTTCAGGGAAAAACTATTTAGATCAACATGGCAAAATCTTCAATGGCACAAAGAGCACTTGGCTTGATACGTGTTTTTAAAGAAAGATAAAAGGAAAAGACTACCAAAAAAACAATGAGAACAAGATATCAGAAATGTACACCAACAGTAACTTGTAATGAGACAAATCCTGATTTCATTAAATCACTAAAACAGCAGGGCAGCTAGGGGCTGCAGTAGACAGAGCACCAGGTCTGAAGTCAGAAAGACTCACCTTCCTAAATTCAAATCTGGCCTCAGACACTTACTAGCTGTGTGACCCTGGCCAAGTCACTTAACCCCAGTGGCCTGAATTTCCTCATCTGTAAAATGGGCTGGAGAAGGAAATGGCAGACCACTCCAGTATCCTTGACAAGAAAACCCCAAATGGCTTCACGAAGAGTTGGACATGACTGAAAACAACTGAACAAAAAAAACAAAAGATCATCAACATTTAATTGGATATTTGAGAAAGGAAAATGAGAAAATATCTTTAAAACACAGAAATGTCTTCCAAAATCTATATCCAAAGAGTAATTATCAATAAAAATATTTCATTAATTGTTGATTTCACATCAACCTTGCTACCTTTTGAGCAAAAACTTAATTTGCTGGATTGTGAAGTTCTCATAGTTAGAAATTTGTTTTGAGTGTTTATCACGTTGAAATTTAAAAGGAGAAATAAATATTCCTATCCCTCTAAACCAGCGGTTCTCAACCTGTGGGTTGTGTCCAATTTGTAACAATGAAAAGACATCCTGCATATCAGATATTTACATTACGATTCACAGCAGTAGTAAAGTTACAGTTATGAAGTAGCAACGAAAATAATTTTATGGTTGGGGGGTCACCACAACACGAGGAGCTGTATTAAAGGCTCACGGCATTAGGAAGGTGGAGAACCACTGCTCTAAACGAAGTAGGATCAATGTTAGAAGGAAAATCAGTTAAACTCTTTCAATTTACCCCTGAGGTGTCCGTGGTCAGATCACTAAGTTGGAAGAGGTCTTCTTCAAGGTCATGTAGACCAAGTAACTCATTTTGAATTATGTGGAGGAAAATGGAGTCCAAAAGTGACTTACTTGCCCATGGTCACACAAGTGCTAACTGACAGAACTATATTTTGTACCCAAGTTCCTCTAAACTCGAATCTAGCACAACTTCAATATGGTATCAGGCTGCCCTGGCTTTTTTTGTTGTTGTTCAGTCATTTTCAGTCATTTCCAACTCTTTGTGACCCCATTTGGGGTATTCTTGGCAAAGACACTGGAGTGCTTCGCTATTTCTTTCTCCAGCTCATTTTGCAGATGAGGAAATCAAGGCAAATAGGCCTAAGTGATTTGCCCAGGGTCACACAGCTAGTAAGTGTCTGAGGCCAGATTTAAACTCAGGAAAGTGAGTCCCCCCAACTCCAAGGCCAGAACTCTTATCTAGTGCACCACCTAGCTTCATGGCCTTGTGTTAGCCAGAAGATTCAACAGACATTCAGAGGAATGGAGCCAGTAAGGACAACGTAAAGTCCTTCGAGGTTGAGACAGTTTCATTTTCATCTGTCTTTGTAATTCCAATACATCTTCTAAGTACTTGCATGTAAGAATGGCTTAGAAAAAAAGCTACTGTTAAAATTGACTTCATATAGACATGGTATACTGTTGCCTCTATAAAGAATACTACAATCTCCATCAAGTAAACTTCCTTCTCCCAAAAATTCTTTGGCAAAAGATCTGGTCTGAAGGGATCACCAACGAAATCATCCCATGGAGAAGAGGGGAGAGGAAGGGTGGGAGTGGAAGACAGTGCTGTGAGAGTGAGATGTTAAAAAAGAAAATTTTAAGACAGATTAGAATTTAGCCTCTAAAAAAAACTTTCAAAAACCAACATCCGAGTCCCAGCCTATTCCATAAAGGCAAGAAACTAATACTACCGGGCAGCTACCAAGCTTGTGCCTTCTTCAGCAGGTAACTTGCCCAGCCATCACCTTGCTATAGCAAGGCCAGCCCATTATTCACAGTACACCTTGGCTGCCAATGCAATCTTAAAGGAAAACATCAATGAAGCCTTAAGAGGCAAAATCATTTCCAGAGTCTTAGTTTAACTGGGAAACCATATACTGAACTCTTTCAAAAGCTGCATAGGATGGAAGGCTTAACAACTTTACAACAGAGAACAAAAACATATGCCGGCCCCTCACAGATGGTTTGCTGAAGATACTTAGCACAGACAGAAAAACCATTTGTGGTTCCAGGTGTTATTTCAAATCTGATGAGACATATACTACACAGGGAAACCTTGTTTTAAGTTGGAATAAAAATAAGGAAAAAATGTTCAGTTGAGTATATACCTTTAGGCTGAGCTACCAAAAGAAGTAAACTACATACCTAGGGCAGGAAGGAGGTTTTTATGAAATGTACTACATGCTACAGTGGAGTCAGGAAGACCTGAGTTCAAATCCAGCCCCATGCTCTTTCTGGCTTTGTAACCCTGGGCTAGTCATTTAATCTGTCTGCCTTAGTTTCCTCATCTGTAAAATAACATAATACCTACTTTCCATGGTTGTTACGGGGATCAAACGAAATACTAACGCCAGACCGCTAGCACAGCGTCAGATATACGGGAAGGAGAACATAAACGGGGACTTTTCATTATTTGTATGATTTTAGTATCCTGATGTTTTTTTATGTTTTAGTAACTTAAAAAAAAACTTGAATACCAAAATAATAAAAATTGTGCGTGTGTATGTGTATAAAAAGATATATATGCACAGACATGTACAGTAACAACATTGAGTTAACTGAAGACATACATGGAACTGCCCATACGCTCAAAGTGAAGCAACACTTGCCAATATTTACTGCAGAAAAAGCTGCATCTCTCCAGGATACTGAGTCTCTTTTTCGAGGGCAGTACACAGCCAGCTTACACACAGTTCACAGTCAATGTAATCTGAATACTTCATGTTAATGAACATTTTCTATGGGTCACTAGTTCGTTTTCTCACTCACATCCCTCAAAAATCATAGTAGCAACAGGCACAACGGACTAAAAGAAGGCAGATGGAGCCCCAAGGTTTTCACACATGATACAATTAAAGAGAATTTTTAAGGGACATTAAAAACTTTCTATGTCAATCCCCCTCCCCCAAAAGAATTTAACCACCTACTACGTGTCAGGGACTGTGCTAAGAACTGAGGATACAAAAAGAGGCCAAAGAGTCTCTGCCCTCAAGGAGCTCACAGTCTAACAGGAGAGAGAACATATAAACAAATACACATGAACCAAGCTAGGCTCAGGATACACAGCTAACAATTAACAGAGACCAGGCACTGCAATCGAAAAAGGACAGTTAGGAAAGGCCACCGGAGGAGATATTTTATGCCTTCTAAATTTCGTAATTTAAGAACTAATGAACCAAACTGCCAAGACATAGAGCAAGGCATAGATTCCCAAAAGGACAAATTCTGAAAATAACCCAAATAAATTTGAGGGGGTGGTGGGAGAGTGAAAGTACCAAGGCCAGGAGATGATATATTGCACTAAAAAATGGTCAAGCATCATCACGCCCACTCCACCCCCACCCTGGCCAGATACTCCCCCCCCCCCACTTCCCCATAAAGCTTCTTTTTTATGTGTAGTCTCTCACTGATCAAATAATGAATAAATAATACATGACAAAGAACCCAAACGATCATTTGAAATGATATTATAACAGTATTAAATAAGACAGCAAAGAGACCACTCGTAACTTTTATTCCTCTCAAATACTGCTATATTTTTGAGAGGCAGCATGGCACCGCCTGAGGGTCAAAGCTCCACTTTTGACACAGACCAATTGCCTAAGTCACTTGACTCCATGCTCTGCGTCTCTCCAAAACTCTAAGAGACAGAGGAGGTGCCCACCTGCGTCAATAGCAGGAGCGTACTTGTCCAAAAGTCCATGAAGTCACTGAAATCACAGCTCCAGCCCCTATTCTTAATGCTCTATTTCAAGATATCATAGATGGAATGAATTCTGGAAATACAGTCAGCATTTTCCCAGGATTTCAAGTCACTAATTCACACTCATTCTTTGCTTCCCTCGCACTGAGATGCAGCTCTCTTTCTAGTAATCCCAGTATCTCCACTGATATTCAACACCTTTTCAAAAAAAGACACAGGAGCATAGTACTTAAAGAGAAAAATCTAATTAGATAAAAAAACAAAGAAATAACAAGGCCTGAAAAGTCCCATGAGGCGTGGATTCTTTCCCTGGTGTTAACGATGGTTCAGTCGACACTCTGTGAGTCCAAGAAAGAGTTTAGCCAATCAGAAATCCCCAGTGGCTTTCAGTGACTTTAGTCTGGAAGGGTCAAATGAAGCCAAGGCTTAAAGGGCCCTGCGAGTTCTTTAATAACCGCGCCTGAAGCCTACCCCAGTCACCTAACCCGCCTTTGGAGAACAATGTCATCAACACCAGGTTCATTCATTTTCCCATCATACCTGACTTCTTCATGGCCTCATTGGGGTGTTCTGGGCAAAGATACAGAAGTGGTTTGCCATTTCCTTCCCCAGCTCATTTTGCAGATGAGGAAACTGAGGCAAACAGGGTGAAGTGAACTGGCCAAGGCTACACAGCTAGCAAGCGTCTGAGGCTGAATTCGAACTCAGGTCTTGCTGCCTTCAGGCCCAGCATTCTACCCACTGTGCCACCTGACTGTCCCAACAACACACACCAGATGGATTATTACAGCAGTTTATTGTTGGATCAGCCCTGCCTCTAATTAATTCCTCCCCACTACAATCCTTTTCCATTCAAGCCACCAAAGTCATTTTCTTAAAGGTTCGACTGTGTCAAACCCCCTACTCCCCAAACTCCAGGAGCCTCCCATCACCTCCATGATGGGAAGTTTGGTATTCCAAGCCCTTTCTAATGGCCCCCCCGCCTCCCGGCCATTCCAGCTCTCAGCTCCACACGTCCTCTCTGCTTGCACCCTGGGCCTGGGATGCTCCTTCTCCTCCACCATGACTACTGACCTCTTAGCCTTCCTTTTAAGTACCAAATCAAATCCCACCTTCCACAGGAAGCCTCTGCTCGCCCCTCTTCATTCTGGTGCCTTCCTTCTGTTAGTTATAGCCTACTTATCCTGTGGATAGCTTGCACATATATTGGTGTGCTGGTCGTCGCCCCCATTATACCAGAAGCTCCATGAAGGCAGGGACCATCTCTTGTTGCTTTTTGTATCCCTAGGGTTCAGCACAGCACTAATACATGGAGGATGCTTAATAAATATTTACTGACTGATCAAAGCTATGATTAATATTCAAGAGGATAACAAAAAACTAGCTCCTAGGACAGTAAGGTCATGGACATGGGCCAAGTGAAGAGTTCCCTGGCAGGAAAACAGTTTTAGTAGATAAGAGCAATGTGCCGAGTTCCACTGACAATAAGAAGCACACACAAAGTCAGTTTGCCCAAGCGAAAATGGACATCCCAAGCGCACCTGGGAGGAAAGCAGAATGCTGGGGAACAATCTATACAGCTAGTGCTTCGAGTAAAGACCTCATTTCTCAAATATACAGAGAACTGAGTCAAATTTATAAGAATACAAGTCATTACCCAACTGATAAATGATCACAGGACAGGAACAGGCAGGTTGCAGATTAAGAAATCAAAGCTATCTATAGTCATATGAAAAAAATACCCTAAGTCACTACTGATTGGAGAAATGCAAATTAAAACAACTCTGAGGTACCACCTCACACCTATCAGATTGGCTAATATGACAGAAAAGGAAAATTAGAACACTAATACATTGTTGGTGGAATTGTGAACTGACCTACCATTCTAGAGAGCAGTTTGGAACTATGCCCAAAAAGCCATCAAACTGTGTAACCTTTGATCCAATACTGCTGTGGCTGCGTTCCAAAGAGATCATAAAAAAGGGAAAATGACTCACATATACAAAAATATTTATAGCAGCTCTTTTTGCAGTGGCAAAGAATTGAACATTGAGGGGATACTCACCCACTGTGGAATGGCTGAACAAGTTGTAGTATATGAATGTAACGCAATGCTATTGTGCTATAAGAAATGACAAGCAGGCCAATTTCAGAAAAATCTGGACTTCCATGGATTGATACTGAATGAAGTGGACAGAACCAGGAGAACACTGTACACACTAACAGCCACACTGTGCAATGATCAACTCTGACAGACTTAGCTCTTCTCAGCAATACAATGATCCAAGACAATTCCAAAGACTCATGGTGGAAAATGCCATCCACCTCCAGAGAAAGAGCTATATAGTCTGAATGCAGATCAAAGCAGATGATTTTATCTTTTTTTGTTTTTGCTTTCTTGTGGTTTTCCCCTTTTGCTCTGATTCTTCTTTCATAACATTACTAAAGTGGAAATATGATTAACAGGATTGTACATACACATATAAAACTTTTATCAGATTGCTTGCTGTCTTGAGGAAGGGGCGTGGAAGGAGGGAGGGAGAAAAACTTGGAACTCAAAATCTTATAAAAGTGAAAAAGTAAAAAATAAGTGAAGAAAAAAAAGAAAGAAATGAAGCAATGAAGCACTGCAAGAAGAGCTACTGATGGAACTCAGAGAGCCACAAGCCCAGGTGACGGCTGTCATAGGCGTCCGTGTGGTCGGAAAGGCAATGCCAAGTCTGCCTAACTGTACAGCCACTACCTGGAGCTGTAAGCCTAAACTAAAGTGAGGATAGGTAGGGAGAGAACATGAGGCATAGAACGGCTTCCCAATACCCATTTCCCTCCCTTCCACATCTCTGCCTACAAAGTACAAACAGGGGCTAACCAGGACAGCCTCCAAGGGAGTCACTTAACCTTTCCAGCCATCAATTTCTCCAATGTAAAATGAAACCACTATTACCATCCCTTAGGACAAGGGTCTATTAACCTTTGATGTATCCTGGAGCCCTCTGACAATCTGGTGAAGCCTATGGACTGCTTCTCAGGATTACATTTTTAAATGCAAAAAACAGAGTCCCTAAGATAATAATGGAAATCAATTATGTTCTAAAATACTTATCCAAAAAAATTTTTTCCCTTAAACTCATAGGCCCCGGGGTTAAGAAGCACAGCTTTCAATACTGTGAAGATTAAATTTAATTTTGCTAAAAATATCAAAGTAACATGGCATTTTAAATTGACCAAGATAATCAGCAAGGTCTACTTTAAGAAGAAAAAAATCCAAGGAAATCAAATAAAAGACAAACAAAAATATTTTAAAGTCTGGAAAAATATATACACACCATTAATGGAGTGTTTTTTTAGGCTACTCCACTTTAAATGTATGATTCCATGATGAACAAAAGTGAGACACTGGGAGTTAGTGAGGACATGACTATTTAGTAGGACAACATCCATAGAACACTTAATATCTTGGGGTCATATTAAAGTTCTCTATCCTTTGCAATTATGGAGTGATATAAATTCCATAAATTAAAGTAATTCTGAAGAGATAAAGTATTGATGGTCAGCTAGGTTGAGACACTCAATGCTGCAGGAGTTGATGAAAAAATAGAGTTTTAAGAAAGTGAGGATCCCAAAGATTCAGGCATCTCAAAAAGGATATGGCCATCAGGGGTCAGTCACTGTTATAGAAATATGATTTGGGGCTCAGCACCTAACTCCTAAGTCATTTCAAAAGATCTTCCTACGATCTTGGGTACAGCTGGGTAGAAAATCCAATGACCTATCAGAATCTTAAGTGGACACTTACTATGATGGCAAAATAGTGAGCAGCTTCCACTTGCCTGGTGGCTTGGTTCACCCCTGGGTACGAATTTTCCCTGTATTTGAGAAATGTGGTCTATGGTCACATTTCACCTCTTTGGTGAAAAAGAAAGAAACTGCTCAACCCCTAAGACTAAACTCTAATTTTCTTAAATATAATAATCATCTAGTTTCTACCATTGCTGATGAGACAGTGTCTCTGATGCTCATCACCACATGCACTTTTCTCTGTCTCTGCCCCTATAAGTCCCCAAAACCCTATACATACCAGCCACATAAATGCAACTCTCTACAATACATATTAGAACTTAAGGGAAACTTGTATCATCATTCAGAAGACTTTTACTCAAATGCTGGTGCTTGGACCAATGAGTCTCTCATCCCTTGCTAGCTAGCTAGGAATCCAGTAACATTTTCTTCCGTGGTCTCAGATTTACAAGTCCCACAGCCCTCCATCTGAGAGAGGCTTTATAAAACAATAGCTACATTTACAGATGATAGACCTGCAAAATAGAGAATATGCTTCCTGCATAACAAATAAGGAAACGGGAGCCTAGAGAAGCAAAAGGACTTGCCCAGAGCAGATGCAGGAAAGCAGTGGAGAGCAGGGCCCAGATGCAGGTTTGGGCTGTCCTGCAAATACAGGGCGTCCCTCCCCCGCACCACAGCTGCCTCAACAGCCAGCAACCCTCCTAACAGTGACCCCCACCCCCCAGCACAAAAGTAGCATCAAAGAGGAAGAGAATTTTTTTAATTCACAGGGATTTTCCAATAAACATCCCAGACTTCTTGCTACAGGATTACTCAAGGTGCTCTGCTTAAGCCGGTTCCGGTGAGCTGTGTCTGACTAACGACTGCAGGCCAGGACTGAGCTGTTAGCGCCAATTAAACAAGAACCATGCTCTTTTCCTAGGATACGCTCAGAACACAGCGTTACGGCAGGTGGTCAGAAATAACTGCTGAAGACAAGTCAAAATCCACAACATGACAATAAGAACCAGACACGTCCAGCCATGCCTTCAGATTCTTTAGACTAAGAGCAGGGGCTTCAACAGATTCAGACTGCCCACCGCTGTGGGGGGGTTCGAACCCCAAAATAAGTTGTGCAGAACCTGTCACAGGTTTTGGTGAGAGCAGTGACCAAAGAACCCTTACGGCAGATGGGCCCTAGAGCCAGTCAAGGAAACAGGCACACCTTTTGGTTTCCATGTTTCAGGGAAACAATATAGTTGTAGAGTTCAATTAATTTCCATTATAAGTCCATATGCACGTCAAGAGACACTTTTATTTATTAAAACTGCCAAAATCACTAGCAACTACTAAGAGGATTTGTTAAGATTATTATAAAAGGCACGTGATTAATTAAAAGGGAAGGACATTGTCTTTTTAGATCCCTTCTTGTTTTTACAATGTATTTTTAAGTCTACCTAGAACTCCTTATCAAGTTTCAAAGAACATATCTCAATGACATGAGGGAAGAACACAGAAAAATGGAAAAGCATCTCTTGATCTCCTTTTTGTGCCCCAAACCCACAGAAAGATCTATTCTTTCAAGTCAAAAGCTGGCATGTAAAAACCTAAAATATCTTCAGATGTGTATTATTCAACATATACAAATAACTCCATCTTTTCCATTCTTTAAAGTATGGTCATGGAATTAAACAATAAAGAAATTGGTCCTAGAAAAATAATTAATACTTAAAATATCATTTCAAAACATTAAAGGCTTTCCCTTTGCATGCAAAGTAAATAGAAGTTCATTTTTTTAAATAACAGGATTCCAAAGTAGTCACCCCTGCCCAAAACAATTTACATTATAAAGTGCAAATGTCTAATCTACTCCAAGAAAACTTGTAAGACTCAAGTATTAGTAGTTGTGAGATTTCATCACAAAGAATGAATTCACAAGGATAATAAAGAAGAAAATCCTGCTCTCCTATTTTTTTTCTTTAACAGCTCTGAATCAGTAGTTGGGACCAATCTATGCCTTAGGAAAGCACTAAGAACAAAGCACAAATCAGAATTTAATTTTACAGAATCAAATAGTCATTAAGAAAAAGTTGTTTCCTCAAGCTTATAAAAATTTACAATAGGACATTCCTATTCCATTAAACATCAGCATCTCCAAGGTCAGCGTTATGCAGCCACCATCCCTGAATCACAGTTTTGTGTTATTTTTAACATCTGACTAAAGCTCCCCTCATCCCAAGATGCTCAGACTGTTTACAAACACTCCCAAACTTGCAGCTGGGGTGTTCTAGGCACATCTTATTAGAGTAAACAACGTAGCCGTTTTCAACACAGGTACATATTTGATTATCAGTCTATTTTTTAAAAAAAGTTTCCTTTTTCAAAATTGTACTTCAACAGGAAAAGACATTTATTCAATTAAAAATAAGTTATGAAAAATAATATTGAGGAGGAGGGGTTGTGAAAAGAGGAAGATTCAGAAATCCAGGTCCATTCAGGCCGGTGAGGGCAGTGAGCAGACTGGGTAACAGTACATGTATGTCATTAATAAGGGTAGGAGGGCTCAAGGTTACGGATCCCAGGGATCCGTCCATTTTTAATGGCCCTTCTCTGACCCCACCTGCCCTCTCCTTCCCTCTCTCTGCTCCTCTTTTCCCTGCCCAGCCCTTTTCCCCTTCTCTCTCCCCCTCTCTGACCATGCAAAGAATGCAGAAACAGGCACTTACCCACGCAAGCATTGAGGAATAGCCAATCAGTCTTTTTCATTCTGTTTTTAATTTGCTTTAGCTTTTTGAAGTCTACTTCCAGCTCCTCTTTGCTGCCAACAGCACCAGCTAATTCAATTCTCTGGAAATCCATGTTCATGTCTGAGTCCCTCTGAGGAGCGGGAGGAGGCCTCCTCTGGCTGTTAGCCCCACTGCAGCCCCCCCGCCACCGAGCTCGATCTTGTTCATTGATTAGCGAAGATGCCTCTTCCGTCTCCGCCAGTTCAATAGCTTCAATGTTGTTAGGTCTGGGATGATCACAAACTACACACTTCCTAGCCTTGGCCCAGTTCTCATATGTACAAACAGAACAAGTCCAATGCTGTGTCCTTGTGTTCAGTTTATTTCTATCATTGTATTCTTCACAAGGATCAACTGAAAAGGGGGCTGGCCTTGAGCCGGATCCCGAGGACTGAGGCGATTCTGTGGGACTCCTGGTCCTCCGCTGGGACAAGCACTGGGTACATCGGATTGCTCTTGGCCAGTTCAAGTACGTACACATGTGGCATGACCACTTATTAGCATTTTCCACAGTGTATGATGACTTAACTCTTGGTCTTGCACTGGAATCTGGACATATCAAAGGGCTGCTTCCTCCTTCAGTAACAGAAGGCTCCCAGTCTCTACCAACATCACTTGAACCGCTTTTAAATGGATCTTCAGTAATGATTGTTCCACTGGGTCTTTGGGCACGACACATGGTACACTTGATTGCAGATGGCCAATTTTCATACGTACAATACTCACAAGCCCACTTAATGCCACGTTCTGACATTGTGCACTTCTTGGAGTGAATTATGTCAGGCAGGAAGCTATAAATAATTAGGATATGGTTACTGAAGTATAATGACTGCAAAGCAATTTCACCTTTGAAAAGAAGTTGACAAGTTACAGATATCTTGAAAAAATAAAAAGTTTCTTAAAATTTGTATAAAAAATGAACCACCCCCATTTCAGTTATGAAATTTTAGGAAAGTTTTCGGGAAAAGTTTTGGCCCTGAACGTAATAAAACTTGTATTTCAAAAACTATTATGGGTACAGAGAAAGGAAGAAAGGAAGCATACACAGAAGAGGAATTTTCACTAGAAACTACACAGGAGGGAATGGTTTTTAAAGTGAATATACTAATGAGGAACAGTTTTCAACCAAGACACAATTTTGAATTTCCAAAGAATTAATATTATGGAAATAATGGAGCGGAAAAGAAAGATGACAAAAATTCAAACAATGCCTAGGAACAAATAAAATCTGACCCCAAATTATCAAATGAAGTTCCTTTTTTTCGCTCTTCTTCACATACTGGTAACATGTCTTAGAAGTAATTTAAAAGGGCAACAGTTTCAAAAGCTTCCCAGATCAGAAACAAGCTAATACACCAACCTCCTGCTGGACTGATTGCTCTTTATTTCCAAGAATACATTCTGCTCTTCCTCTAGCACAGCAGTTCTCAACCTGTGGGTCACGACCCCTATGGGGGGTCGAATGACTCTTTCACAGGGATCACAGGGGTGGCCTAAGACCATTGGAAAACACATCTTTCCAATGGTCTTAGGAACTGAGACACCGCTCCTCTATCCATCTCCAGGCGGGTCCGCCCACATGTAGATATGTCCACATACGAGTATTAAAGGGTCGTGGCATTAGGAAGGTTGAGAACCACAGCTCCAGTGCTTTCAAAAGTACCATTCCTAAAATACTTGCTTGTAAAGTTCATAATGAAACCATAAAAAATTACAGACGCTAAAGCTCTTTTAGAAGCATTACACCCCTAAAAACTACAATTTCTAACATAAAGAGAAGAGGCATTAAAAGTAGATTACAAAAAGAGAGAATATGTATTTATATACATACACACACACAGACATACACCATATATGATATACAAGAACACAGACACACACACACAGAGACACACAAACTCACACACACACAAACTCACACACACACACACGTACCTTTCAGAACAGACAATCGAGAGTCTCAAATGCAAGACCAGTTAGGCAAGAAGATAGGGAAAGACAGATGAAAGAGCCATATAAAGTCCCTACCTTTTTTTCAAGTACTTAAAACACTATTCAGTGTGTTCTATATCAAACACCAAGATTTCAAAAAGTAAAATACAGTCAATTCTATTATTTCTTCAGTTCAATTCAATCCACCAATCATTTATTTGTCTAACACACCTACAGTCTTGCTAAGGGCATATAATGTGAAATCACAGATAATTCACTATTTTTCCAATCAGACGGGCCAGAAAGATGGGCCTCATCTGTAAAATGATTCAGTTGGGGTTAGGATGTAATTCTTCACCATTCATTAAGTACAACTGTAAAATCTGGGATAGGGCTCCCTACTTGTCTACCGTCTTTCTAACTAAGCTCAGGAAAAAATTCAGTATCTGAGAACTAACCTTTTACATGGACAGAGTACTGCTTACTGAGCACATAGGGAGGTTACTTTCACTGGGATAACCAAACTGACGCCCCTTTCCTAAGACTACTGATAACTACTACAAACAGCTCTAAGTCTAAGGAATTCTAAGTACACTAAAAACACATCCAGTCTACTAAAATCCTACTCTGGTGTTCTGTAAGGACCTAGAGAAGATCCCAGGTTCTCAAAGGGAATACGAACTCCAGCAGGTCCTCCTCCCAAGCTGGAAAGGCTTCACAACAGGGGCCTATGTCCAAGAACTAGTGCAGATAAATCGGAAAAGTCCGACCACCGAGCTGGTCCAAAGAGATGAAGTAAACATTTACACTACAGCAGCTCTACTAAAGTGCAAAGTAGTTATAATACACAGCAGTGCAGGGCTTCCGACACCTTTAAAATCACAAATCTTTGAACAAGTGAATAATTATCCTTTTTAAAAAAAGAGTCACAACAATGAAAAGCTTTCATTTTTAAGGAGAATGACAACTAATTTTGCAACAGAAAAGCACGGAATTGTAAGTCAAAGGACCTTGATTCAGATACCCAGTTACCTTTCACATGACTTAGATCATTTATCATGAGTCCAGGAAATGGGATGAGGATAGTGCTTGCATTACCCTACCTCACAAAGCTGTCTGCAAAAACTGAACAGTTCTAATGTATATAATGAGATTTTAAAGCTATAAAATGTAATGACAGCCTGCAGTTATATACCAGCCACCCAGTACAACAACCCTTCTTGCTACTTACTCAGCAGAAGAAGGGGGTGGGACAAGATGACAGTTTTAAAGCTGTGATCCTGCTTACAAGCTCTAGCTCCTTAAATCCCTGCCTGAGTCACCTCTCTGGTCACCAGCTGGTGGCTGGGAAGGCGGCTAGAGTAAAGAGACAAGCAGAGAAATGTGAATTCTTTCCTGACTTTTCTTTCCTGAGCATCCATCAGAACTTGCTATGGGAGCATACAGGCCCTTTCCTACACACCCTTTTCCCAAATGTTCACTATCTTAAAGACTGCTTTTCTGACTACACATGCAGAATCTCTATGACACTGCTTGCCTCCAAAGGAAGGGAGTGGGGAGAGAGGGAGAGAATTTGGAACCCAAAAGTTTAAAAAGCAAATGTTTGTTTTATATGTAATTGAGAAAAAAATGAATTAAAAAAAGATGGCTTCAGAACCAGTCAGAATAGATTTAAAAGACAGCCACTCAAACTTTTCACGTCCAAACTCTCACTTTCCACGTGATCACTGGTCTGACTTCTAAATGTTGCTTTTCTTCTAACAGAGACGAGAGAGATTCCATCTTCGAGGGAGTTCGGAGCCTGATTTTCTCAGAGACGCCCCAGATACCCTCCACGGGTCCGGATCCTGAAGAGACGCTTCTGCAGAATGAACCCAAGCTAAGCTTCACTTCCAACTGCCAGAGGATCAAATTCACAAGTCTCCCTTTCACCCCCACTTCAAGATTAAACCTGTTCCTATCACCTTGCTTAATAATGACCAACAGTGTTTGTAATCTACAGCGAACATGACTGAACAGTCCAGCAGAATTAAGACACGCCCATGTCTCTAAAGATTTAAGATTATAGTGAATATTAAGAAGAGTAATGACAGGTCCAACTGATTGTTTACATTAATGGAGAAGAAAAAAATAGAAACACACACCAAATGAGTAGAGAAAGGCAGCCCAAAATTATACTGCATGGGAATGGAGTTCAATGGTACTACAGAGAACTCCCACAAAAGTGCATAATCTACCCATCTATGGAACTGACCGAGCCAGGTACCAGAATGACAAGACGTTAAAGCTACAAAAGAAATAAACCAGACAGTCCCATGGCATCATCTTATACTTCAGGAAACCTTGTGAAGGGAAGACACTCACCAAGGATCACTCAGCAAGTTAGTAAAAGATAGTACGAGGAGCTATCTTGATGACTTAAGGGTTCTACATCTTCCCTTCCATTTCACAAACATTCACAGCTAACAAGGACAAAGTCAAGGGCTGATGCCTCCATCAGACAAACCACCTACCGTCCTTTCCTCCCAGGCCTTCCATACAATTTGTCTCCTAGAGAGATGCGATGTATTCACAGAAAAACAGAAATGGGATATATAGAAAAAGATCTGCCAGAGCACTGGGGCAATCGGAAAACACCTTTTGAAAGAGGCAGAAGTGTCCCTGGGTACTGAAGGGAGTCCTGAGGGAGAAGAGAAGGAGGAGGGCATTTCAGGCATGGGGGTGGGGGCCCACAGCCTGTATAAAAGCATGGAGGTAGGAGATGGAATGTTATGTATAGAGTCCAACAAGCTACAGCATATACTCTGTGTAATCAGCCTAGAAAGGCAGAATGAGTCAAATGTGGCAAAGTCCAAATCTAGTTTTGCTACAAGTAATTTCACAATCCTGTAGCTACTCAATTTTTCAGATTCTAAAGTACCTGATATTAGTGGTTAATTGGTACAGATAACCAGATACCCTCTGAGCTGGACTCCTGCCCGTCACAATGGGACACTGTCACACAGGTCTGTGTGTGTTCCCAGTCAGACTCCCCAATGGCACTGAAGTAAAACCACCTTTAGATCTCCATTCTTAAAGAGAGAGCCAAACGGAATTCAGACATCTGGAACATGAAATGACCTCAGGGGCCCTCTAGTTCAATTCCTCTTATTTCACAGATGAGGAAACTGAGGCCCAAAGAAGGAAAGGACTTCCCCAAGGTCACACAGTCTCAGAGGTCAGAAGACAAATCAGTTTTTTAAAAGTTTTAAGCTAAAGGTGATACCGGCACATAACATACTATGCCTACTCTATCGGAAAAAGAAAGGAATTAGAATTTGGGGAGAAAAATGTTTATCCCAGAATATTAGCAATGCAAATTCACTGGGAAAGAATTACCTTAAGAGTATGCATGAGTACCTCCAGTAACCAATAATAAAATGGCAAAGAAAAACAATTTTGCTCAAGCATGAGATTTTGCATTTACTAAAAGGAAATGTGATGCTCAAGACACTTTTCCCCAGATCACTTAATATAAGGAAAGAAAAAGACAGAAACAAACCCCATCAACACTGTTACAAAATTAAAGTAAAACTGGATATTAATCATTCTTAATCATTTTCATTTCAAATTAACGTATAAATTCACCCGAGTGAATCTAGAACTAAAATAACAGGCCAGATTATCTTGCACAAGAAACATAGCTTAGATCTGAAAAATGGACGATTCATCAAATGCTCTTCAAATGAAATCAAGTCTCAACATAACAAGCCTGGGCACCAGACTTAATTTAACGGAACTTGTCCTATACAATCCCCTCTATCTAATCTTCTGTCTCTATCTACCCACAAAGCCAGGTCTCCCCCAAGCTTCAGAAACCCTTACTCAGTATCTCTCAATATCCTCCATGTCTCAGAATCTCTCCACTCAGCCTCAGCCAAATTCCTGGAAAATGTATACTTGGTGCCTCCAATTCCTCTCCTCTTGCTCACCCTTTGCAATCTACCTTCTAGAAGCCAGACCAGGGGTGGGCTAGGTCCTCAAGTGCAGCCCTTTGACTGAATCCAAACTTTCCAGAACAAATTCCCTTAATAAAAGGATTTGTTCTGTAAAACTTGGGCTCAGACAAAAGGCCGCACCCAAGGACCTAGAAGCCACAGGTTCTCCACCCCTGATACAGACCAACCACTCAGCTGAGACTACTCTCCAGCATCTCTCCAGGGACAATGGCCTTTCAGTTTTCATCCTTCTCGAGCTCTCTGCACATCCAAACTGGATGTCCTATTGACATCTTCAACTCAACATGTCCCAAGCTGACATCATGATCATTCCACCCAAACCGTGCCCCACCCCACAACTTCCCTTTTTACTACTAAAGGCATCCTCCTGGTCACCCAGACTTACACTTCAGGTATTAGTCTCAACTCTACCTCTCTTTCTCACCAAGCCTCCCCCGTGGCCAATCTATTAGCTAATCTTGTCCTTCCTACCTATGCAACATCTCATCCACACTGCCTTCTCTTCTCTGATACCTCATACCTGCACTATTTCACCAGCCTGCTGGCTAGTCTCCCCCTCCAACCACCCTCCCTAAAGTATAAGCAGCTCCCCACACACACACACACACCCAGTCAGTAGATTCCATTGGTTCTCTACCATCTCCAAAATCAGATAGAAAATTCTCTGTTTGGTTTTCAAGCCCCTTCATAATCTCTTCCCCAACCTATGAAATGTCCAGTCTTCTATAATCTATTCACCATCATGTAGCCTGTGATCAGGGACTTTGGCCTCCTTACTGCTCCTTCCATAAAATGATCCATCTCCCAACTCCCAGGCAGGCCCCTGTGCCCAGAACATTCTTTCTTCCCTTCACCACCTCCCAGCTTCTGTGACTTCCTTCAAATTCCATCTAAAATCCCACCCTCTATGAGCTAAGTGGCTCAGTGGATAGAGCACTGGAACTAGAGTCAAGAAGACGCAAGTTCCAATTTGGCCTCAGATACTTAGGTGCTGTATGACACTGGGCAGGTTAGTTAACCTGTCTGCCTCAGTTTCTTCATGTGTAAGATGAGGGTTATAACACCATCTACCTTGGCAGGGTTGCTGTGGGATCAACGGAGATAATATGTTAAGTGCTTAGCACAACGCCTGGGACACAGGAGGGCACTATATAAAATGCTTCTTCTCTTCCATCCTGCCATCCCTTCCAAGTTAACCTTCCCTCTACTCTCCACTGATCACCTCTCTCACGTACCCTGTTTGTACACGGTTGTGGCTGGCAGGGTGTCTCTCCCAACAGACCGAGATCCCTAAGCGATGGACTATGCTTTTTGCCTTTTCTATATCACAGGGCTTAGTACAGCGCTTACAACATCGTAGGTGCTTGATAAATGTTTACCGATTGAAGGGAACCACGGAAGTTTGAGTGGTGGAGACATGTTAGGGAGGAGGCAGAGGGGGATGGGTTAGAAGGGTACTGCAGTAGTCCGGGTCAGTACCAATGGCTGCGAATGGAGGATGCTGCGGAGCCACAGCCTGACCCCAACTCTCCCATCTCACACATCAGTGCTCACACTTGGCCTTACACACAGCACTCCAGTTCCCTTGCATTAGCTGCCAACATGCTTACAAACCATCCCTTCTGACCTTTACCTCACAGAATTTCTTCTTTCCTTCAGGATTCAGCTCTCCCACCACCTTCCACAAGGCCTCTCTGGATGTCCCGCCGCCGCTCTTTCCTAAAGCTGGTGACCTTTCTCCTTGCACTATCACGACGAAGTTCTGTATGTGATTATACCAGTACATATTCTCTCCTTCAATCCAGTGTAAATTCCCTGAAAGCAGGGAATGTTTCATTGTAGGTCCAGCCCCTGGCTGTGCAGCAGGGATTTAATAAACTCTTGGGTGGCTCGGTGGCACAATGGATAAAGCCCCAGGCCTGGAGTCAGAGAACCTGAGTTCAAATCCAGCCTCATACAACACATACAGGCTGTGACCCTGGGCAAGTCATTTACTCTTGTCTGCCCCAGTTTCCTCATCTGTAAAACAAGCTAGAGAAAGAAATGGCAAATGACTCCAGCATCAAAAGAGCCAAATGGGGGTCACAAAGAGTGGTCACAACTGAAATGACCGAACAACAACCAAAAATGAACTCTTGCTGACAACGGGGTCATCTCCTGTGGGCCTCTGGAGTCAACTTCTCTCTTTTTAAATGAAGATCTCTAGGCCCAGGCCTCATACCTCTCCTGATACAGGATCTAGTCCTGTATCAGCAACTGACTATGGTCCTTTAGTCAATATCCCAAGTCAATCCGCCAAGGGCCCCTCAAATTCAACACAAGACAGAACTCATCACCTTCGCCCACAAATGTAGCCACCGACCTAAATTCTACACTTCTGCTGAAATCACCAGCACTCTTTTAACTACCCGCATCTGCAACCTCAGCATTGTCCTCAACACCTTGTTCTCCCTCAGTCCCACACCCAATAAACTGATGTCCTGAGGGCTGGCTTCCCCTCTCCCTGGCCCATGGCCATCATCCAAACAAGGCCCTCCTTACTGCCTCCCCAACCCCGACCCTACTCAGCAGGAGCCTCCTCTCTGGCCTTCCTGCCTCAAGTTTCGCTCCTCTCCAATTGTACTACCGTGCTATCCCCATTCCACACGGCTCCAGTCCATTCTGATGGCTTGTCTGTCATTTAAAACCCTTCACAACATGGTTCCAGATTCTATGTTCAAAACAAATCGGCCTTGCTGCTATTCCCAGCACCTTGCCACAAGCTCTCACTCCACACCTTCATAGCTCAGCCCAGAGGCCATTTCCTGACACCTCTCCTGTCCTTTCTAGTTTCTAGTACCACCTCCCAAATTATGTTGTATGGGTTCTCTATTGACTGGTGTCCACGCTATTTCACCCAAAAGAAAATAAACCCCAGCAGGGCAAAAACTAATACATTTTTGTGTTTGTATAACGCAGTAGGGATGTAATAAACTGCTTACAGTACAATTAAAAGAATACCTTTATTGTTGAAGGGCCAGTGGGAGAAGTCAATATCAGCGTAATTGTGAACTCATCCAATATTTCTGGAAATCAATTTGGAACCATATTCAAAAAGTCACCATCAGTTTGTTTTTTGCAGTAGCAAAGAACTAGAAATAAAGGTGGATGAACAAATTATGGTATATAAATGTAAAAGTAAACTGTAAGAAATGATGAAAAGGATGGAACCAAAGAAACCTGGGAAAACTTGTATGAACTGGTGCAGAATGAAGTGAACAAAAACTAGCACCCAGGCAGGTAACAGAACAGAACCACCTCAAGAGCATTCAGAGCTCTGACCAATGGGAGCTCATCCCTTCCCAATGATGAAGCATGCCTTCCATTTCTTGGTGGAGAAGTGATGGACTCGGAGCAGTCAGACAGACTGTTTCAGACACAGCTCATGTACAAACCTGCCTTGCCTGACTGAGCTTTTTTTTTTTTTAAACAAGGGAGGGTAGAAGTTTAGTAGGGACATGGATAAGCAGGGCAGGGTTGGTCCTATCATGTTAAATCTAATACACACTTTTAAAAAACAAGCTATACATAAAAAAGATTCATGGCTTCATATACAATCACCATTTTCTTCTTTATATAATTAAATGTTATGTTTAAGTTCAGAATGAGAAAGAAAAAAAACGAACACTGGCTTTGGAATCATAGAACCTGGCCTGCCTCCTTCACTTCACTATGTGATCTTGGCAAGTCATTCAAACACCTCCAGGCCCCAGCTTTGTCATCTGTAAAAACAGGGGCTAACCTCAGGTCTTTCCCAGTTCTAGGTCTGAGATTTGATAATACAATAACACACTTAACCTTAACTGGATGTCTGTGTAACCTTAACATACGGTGAGAAAGAGACAGCACCAAGAAGCCCCCAGTACCCCAGACACTAAGGCCATTCCATCTCAGTCAGCTGCTAGAACATCTAAAGAAGTCCCAGTTAACAGCACAGATCACTGGGCTAAAAATACTTACCCACCCATCAAAGCTTAAAAAGCAGAATGGAAGAAACCATTGTAGCGGATCTCAACTACTGAGAAGGAAGTGCCAGAACCAACGTCCCTTAAAGCCCAAAATATAAGGGATAGACTCTAAAATTCACAACGGGTATGTATTTTACATATGTTTAAGAGTGTGTATATATGTAGTTTTATCCATACACAGTCACTCCCCAAACTAATGCCATCTATTTCACAGCAAGCACTATTTATTTTTGTCTTTTTGCCGGCCATACCCACGCAACAGTGCTCCACAGATACCTAGTGTCATCCCACTGAACCTGGTCCGCCTCTGGCCAGAGACTTGCCGCTCCTTGAAGATAAGACATGAGCATCCCAGCTTGGCATTCTAAGCCCTCCATCGCCTGAGTCCAACCTGCTTTTGTAGACATATTTCTCCCCCTTCTCTCCCTACATCCATCCTCACATGCTCAGGCTGAAGAGGAAGAGTGGTTAAGCAGAGAGTGCAGGGCTTGGAGTTCAGAAACTTCAGTTCAAATACTACCCCAGATATCATGGGCAAGTTCCTGCCTCTACACCACTGCCATTTCCTCAGCTGTGAGATGTGCTAAGCTTTGCTCCACCTACATCTCAGGATTTCTGTAGAGACTGCTTTGGCTCTTAGAAATGTCAGGTATTGGGGGGCAGAGCCAAGATGGTGGTGTAGAAGCAGGAAAACTCTGCAGCTCCCACATAACCACCTCAAATACCCATCAAATATGACTCTAAAAAAAATTTAGGACTCCAGAACTCATAAAATTACAGAAAAACACACCTCCCGCTGAAGGCAGCTCAGCAGGTGGGACAGGAAAGGCTCATCACAGCTGGCTGGGAGCCGATACCAGCCCGGCCTAAAACTGCAGTTTGGCCCCAGGGCAGCCAGGACATGCTGCAGCTGGAGCCTTCAGGAGAGTGGATCAGTGGCAGCTGTGGCAATTTCCAGACTTATCAAGCCATAAGAAATAAGGACCAAGTGAAAGATCAGTGGAACTTGGCTAAATTCAGGGGAGAGGGTCCAGCCAAACTGCCTCCAGGGCAAGAAAGCAGCAGAAGCAGCAGCCCTGTGGCCCTTCAGCTGTTTCCAAGTGGCTGCTTCAGAAGCTCCCAGCCTGCAGATTGCAGGGTGGCCAAGCTATCATTCAGAGGCTAAGTGCTCTTGCCTTAAGCTGCCTGGATCAAGATCGTGGTCTTGGGTGGTGGCCCTGGGGTGTGTTTTCAGTGAGCCAAAGATGGTGGGGATGTAGCGGCCTCCTAATAGCTCCAGCAGCTGTGAAAACCCCAGCAATTTGGGAGAAAGCTTTCCCCTCTGGAAGCAGAGTTCCACAGAGCTAAAAAGCCAAGTAACTGACTGGCAACATGAGCAGGCAAAGGAAGCAAAGTAAGAAGAGCAATCCAACTTTAGATTCCTTTTTTGGGGACAAAAAGGATCAAAGCATGGAATGGGAGGAAGACAACACATTCAGAACTCCCGCACCAAAAGCTTCCAAGAAAAATGTAGACTGGTTACAAGCCATAGAACAGCTTAAGAAGGATTTTGAAAACCAAATAAGAGAAGTGGAAGAAAAATTGGGAAGAGAAATGAGAATGATGCAAGAAAATAATGAAAAGAGAGTCAACAACCTGAGTGAAGAAAGTAACACCTTAAAAAATAGATTAACTCAAATGGCAAAAGAGGCCCAAAAAGCCAATGAGGAGAAGAACACCTTAAAAAGTCGAATTTACCAGATGGAAAAAGAATCTCAAAAGCTTTCTGAAGACAACAATTCCTTCAGAATTAGAGTGGAGCAAATGGAAGCAAATGACTTTATGAGAAATCAAGATACTATTAAACAGATCCAAACAAATGAAAAAATAGAAGGCAATGTGAAATATCTCCTTGAAAAAACCACTGACCTGGAACACAGATCCAGGAGAGACAATTTTAAAATTATTGGACTACCTGACGGCCATGATGAAAAAAAGAACCTAGAAAGCACCCTTCAAGAAATTCTCAAGGAAAATTGCCCTGATATTTTAGAATCAGAGGGCAAAATGGATCTTGAAAGAATTCACCGATCACCTCCTGAAAAAGATCCCAAAAAGGAAACTCCTAGGAATGTTATAGCCAGG
>CM053582.1:570850711-570873567 GCA_028627135.1 Pseudochirops cupreus
GAGATTCTTTTTCCATCCTAAAATGTGACTTTTTAAGGCATTCTTCTCCTCATTGGCTTTTTGGGCCTCTTTTGCCATTTGAGTTAATCTATTTTTTAAGGTGTTATTTTCTTCAGTCAGGTTGTTGACTCTCTTTTCATTATTTTCTTGCATCATTCTCATTTCTCTCCCCAACTTTTCCTCCACTTCTCTTACTTGGTTTTCAAAATCCTTCTTAAGCTCCTCTATGGCCTGTGACCAGTTTACATTTTTCTTGGAAGCTTTTGGTGTGGGAGTTCTGACCGTATTGTCTTCCTCCTGTTCCATGCTTTGAACCGTTTTGTCCCCAAAAAGGAATCTAAAGTTGGATTGCTGGACTTGCTTTGCTTCCTTTGCCTGCTCATGTTGCCAGTCAGTTACTTGACTTTTGGGCTCAGTAGAACTCTGCTTTCAGAGGGGAGAGCTTTGTCCCAAACCGCTGGGGTTTTTGCAGCTGCTGGGGGTATTAGGAGACTGCCGTCTCTGCAGCCCCCACCAGCTTTGGCTCACTGATCATGCACGTCAGGATCACCACCCAAGACCACAATCCCGATCCAGACCACTTAAGTCAAGAGCACTTAGCCTCTGCATGATTGCTTGGCCCCCCTGCAATCTGCAGGCCAGGAGCTCCAAAGCAGCCATGTGGCTGCAGCTGTAGGGTTGCCACTTCTGCTTCTTTCTCGCCCTAGAGGCAGATGGCCGGACTCGCTCCCCCAAATTTAGCTGAGTTCTACTGACCTTTCCCTTAGTCCTTGTTTCTTATGGGTTGATAATTCTGGAAACCGCCACAGCTGCTGGTGATCTGCTCTCCTGAAAGCTCCAGCCGCAGCTTCTCCTGGACAGCCTGGGGCTTAATCTGCAACTGGTCTCGGCTCCCAGCGTGCTGTGATGAGCCCTTCCTGCCCACCTGCCGGGCTGCCTTCAGTGGGAGATTTGTTTCTCTGTACTTTTGTGGGCTCTGGAGCTCTAAAATTTGTTTAGAGTTGTATTTTATAGGTATTTGAGGTGGTTATGGGGGGAGCTGCGGAGTTCTCCTGCTTCTTCACTGCCGTCTTGACTCTGCCTCTCAAAAAAAATATTTAATAAAATAAAACCTCTTTGTAGTGAAAATGCTAAGGCTGTTGTTTGTTTAAATTATGATTTACTAAAGACCAGAAGAATCTGCTTCCTTTCATTCTTCAAATGAATACAGGCATTTACTTCTTGTTCCACTTTGGGATGACCAAGAGCACATTTTTGTGACAAATATGATGCAGAGGGGTGAACGGTTAGAGTTCCCTCAGCTTCTGAGCACTGTTGCTTACTGTTCTGAGCCTGGTTTCGTTATGGTCAAGTGAGATTTTAGATTTTTTTTTTCTGCCAGCCAGGCCTCTGAGTTCAGTGGCAAGGAGTCTTCCATTTTTGTCTGCATCCTTAACACTGAGCATAGTATCTTGAATTTCATAAATGTTTGTCTGAAATTTAATAGAGGTGTTTTAATTTAGCTTGGTAGACTTTTTCTGTAGGTAAGTGATTGATTTCATTGTAGTTCCAGCAGAGATTTTTTTTTAAACTCCAAAACATTACAAGGAAATTATTTAGGCATTGCTCTGATTGTTTCCGAAGTCTGTACTGATGTTTCCTAATTGTTTAGGCAAAGGCTGTAGTTACAGTGTGACAGAACTAGGGCTTGGGCAGTTCTTACCTGCCAGTCCAAAGGGCACTCTGGCCTTTACTTTGGCCAGAGTTTAGGAAGTAGGTATTTCCTTTTTGACCAGGCCTGTGTGATTTTGTTTGAACTCCTGGCAGGGAAGTTCCCTTTACCAATTCAGATCAACCCACTTTGCATCTTAAACAGAAGAGAGTTGCCCTAGGGCATTGCCAGGGTCGGACGGGCAGACTCTGAGGATAGTTCTCTGTCCACTCTGTCCTGCTACCAACATCATGGTTTTCAGAAATGAGATTAGAGAGTGTACTAAAGTTCTGGATGAAAACCATTCTGGGTAGTCAGTGAGTCAGACTTCTGACTTTGGATGTGCCAGAAGACTAGCACCAGCATACGTGCTGGTGGACCACGCAAGTACTTGAGAGCCCCCGTTTCCTCATCTACAGAGTAGGGATGATAGGAATTCTCAGATTGGTTAGGAGATTTCTCAGCAAACTCTTATGGGAGTACAGACATATGAGCTCTTTGATTTTGGCACAACTTTATCTTGCAGGGTAGGCTGCTCGGTCCCTTCCCATGCAATGGGGCGGAGAAATCAGATGCAGCCTTACCAATTCCTTCTAATGCAATGACAAATATGGGAATAGCTGCACAGTGCTTCTCTTTAAAAAAACTTTGTTTACTGTTCTAGGTTTTATACACGTTGGAAAGAGTGGGAGTCGTGGTATTCTCAGAGCTTTGGTTTACATTTTTCCCTCAGAGAAGAACAGTGGCAGGAAGATTGGGCATTTATACTCTCTCTTGCTAGTCAGGTAAGAACACTTGGGGCCAGATGCCTTCTTCTTGTTATGTTCTGCATTGTTATGGATGTTAGTAGTTCAGGGTGAGGGGCCCCGAGTTGGGCAGTTCAAATCCAGGCTCAGACACTTACTGGTTGTGTAACCCTGGGCAAGACCTCTGTCTGCCTCAGTTTCTTTCCCTGTAAGATGGGGATGATAATAATAGCACCTGCCTCTCAGGGTTGTTGTGAGGAACAAATTAATCATTGTTAATTGTAAGTGCTATTTAAATGTTAGCTTTTATTATATGAGTGTGCACAAAACCCATGGCAAGGGTCTCTCTGCTCAAGAGGTAAGAAGCAATTCCCTGAGCACAGGGTTCCTCACCTTGGACTGAAAGAGTGATGCAGAGGGGCCAAAGTGGCAGATGAAGTGTGGAATTAGAGCCTCCACATGGGAAGCCCTGTGTTTACAGGATGAACCAGTACATGGCTGGTAGGATTCCAGTAAGAACGTTTTTAATTAGGATGGAAATTCTTGGGTGCCCTTGTTTGGTATGGGGAAAAGGGGGCACAGCTGTCTTTTTTTTTTTTAAAGAAAGTCCTCAGAGAGAAATGAATAAATGACTTTAATGGGCACAGCCTGAAGTTTTTTTTTAACCAAATTTCATGCAGTTTCTATTGGACACCCCCCCCCAATTTATTAGCTCTTCTGAAAGAATGTCATTTAAAAAAAGTTTTATTAATGCCTTTTATTTTAACATTCGTTGTTTTAAAATCAACCAACAGTGACCACGACTGACCCAGTGGCTTCTCTCTCTTGACTTCCTGTGGAACATTTCCTCCTATCTTTTCCGGGTCTAGGATTATTATGAGTTCACAGTGAAGGATATTGCTTCTTTGACCTTCTTCACTTTCACAGAGTAGTTTTAGAGCCCTCTAAGACATTATACTATGTTGATTTGAAGCCCTGTCCTTTTGAGACACTCACTAACCTCTGCTTCTCTGAGCATTTGAGAAAAGGCTCTAAGGACACAGAGTCAGTGGGAGTTTTGTGTCTGGTGGCTTGTACTGGAAAACCTCTCAGCAGCATGAGTTCTGTGAAGAGTGGTATCTTTATCCGGAAAGAGAACTCTTTTGCTGGTCCCTAGCATTACGTAAAGTGGAGCTCCTTGTAGATTCTCTGAAGATTGCTCTACCGGTTTGTGGTGGATGCTTTAGCCATTATAAATCTGTATTGAAAGACCCGATCTCTAAACCTTAGTGCCTTCACGTTCTCCTATTGCGTTTCCTTTCCTTTGCCTGATTTGCTTCTAAAACCTGAAAGGAGAAATCGTTCTTCTTTGTCTTTTGCATAGCCTGGAGCAAGTTTGGAGCAGACACACATTTTTGTACTTGCACATATTCTTAGACGACCAATTATTGTTTATGGAGTAAAATATTATAAGAGTTTCCGGGGAGAAACTTTAGGATATACCCGTTTTCAAGGTAAGTCATTTGGTAATATTGTATTGTTACACTGTCACTTGGGGCCCAATGCAGTTTCTTTCTTGTAACATTCGTCCATGTTGATGGATGGCAGGAAGGTCTCATGCTTTTCTTTTATTCCCCCAAATTAGGAGTAGATTATGGTGAAAGAAAAGTGCTAGGGGTAATTTCCTGGGTCTCTTGATAGCAGGAAATGAAATAGATTGAGGATGTGGGAGTGGGAGGAGTGGATGACCTCGTGGGGTTGAAGTGACTCTCTTGCTCATTTCACTGCAGGGTAGATGGTTCTTGCCAACGCCCTTCTGACTGTTCCTTCCCTCCCAGGTGTGTATTTGCCCCTGCTCTGGGAACAGAGTTTCTGTTGGAAAAGCCCCATAGCTCTGGGATACACACGGGGCCACTTCTCAGCCCTGGTGGCCATGGAGAATGACGGCTACGGCAACCGAGGCGCTGGTGCTAACCTGAACACAGATGATGATGTGACCATCACTTTTTTACCTTTGGTTGATAGTGAGAGGAAGCTGTTGCACATACATTTTCTCTCTGCCCAAGAGGTGAGAAGCAGCTCTGTGAATGTAGGGTTCCCCACCTCGGGCCGAGCTTAGGGGTGAGCCACCCTGCTGTCAGAGCTCCTGGATTCCTTGTAATATCATTTCCAGTGTGATAACATGCCCTCCTTCCTGTCAGCTTGGTGCCACTGTGCCTGGGTCCTTGGGCTGCGAGCCCAGAAACGTCAGGAAGGGTTTGATTTCCTGCCTTCTCTGTTCTGCACATGTTTTGGTAGCATAAAATTCCCATAACAGATTGGAACACGTTTGTTCTCTCTCTCTAGCCTTGTTAGTCACTTTTGCCATGGACAGAAAGTTGTGTGGTAGTAGCAGTAAAATTTACAACATGAAAATACTCCTTTACAGTGTGTGTGCACACGCACATCCCTGACACACATGTACATCACACGCACACTGCATGCATCTTACACTGTGCATCCCCAACATGCGTGTGTGTACGCACACAGACTCTTTTGCTCTGGTGTCCCCAGTGCGTAGAGGTGGTGGCAGCAGTGTCGGGGTGTGATGCTGTCTGCACCGTGGTCTAAGTACTGCTTTCTGTCTTCTCTTTCCCCTCCCCAAGCTTGGCAATGAAGAACAGCAGGAGAAGCTGCTCCGGGAATGGCTGGACTGCTGTGTGACGGAGGGTGGTGTGCTCGTTGCCATGCAGAAGAGTTCCCGCCGACGCAATCACCCCCTGGTCACACAGATGGTAGAGAAATGGCTCGACCGCTACCGCCAGATCCGCCCTTGTACGTCACTGTCCGACGGAGAGGAAGATGAAGACGAGGAGGACGAGTGAGGCGGCCGGGAGGGAATGAGCTGTCCGTGCCGTGGGTTGGTGAATGCCCCGAGGTTGGGGTCACGCTGCAAGCAGTCAGTCACTCCGGGACGAATGAGTGGCTAGCAGACACCTGCTGTCCCAGGGATTTTCTGATCCATACATACACTATGGAGAGAACACAAGTGCTCATCTGCTGTGCGAACAGAGAACTCTGGTTGGGCTACAGTTTGTAAAAAGCTAATTTTATTGTCAAGACAGAACACTTTGTTTTTTTCCTTTCAAATTGTAAATCTGTCTATAAATGTACCGCATGTGGTTGTGTAAGAAGTTGTGTAATAGGAAAAGTTGTGCCAGCATCTTCAAATTACTGAGGAAATTGCATTCAGTGAGGGCACTTACAAAGCACATAGTAGATGGCTATTTGTTCTTTTGAAATTTCCTTTTGTGGTAGAATTGATGTTCCACATCACTTTTTAACTATTCTGACCTCTTAAGACCATGTGGTGTTCTGTTCTGCGGGTGCCATGGTCGGATAATAGGAGGGTTTTTGTTCACCCAGATGACCCACACAGCAAAACAGAAAGACGTTTATTGGATTACTAGTAGTATTTTTTAAAGTTCCTGCTGTGCCCAGTGTAATAAGCAGAAAATCTGAAGGAACTGTGGAAGGAAAGCCAAATTTTTCATGGACTGAACTTTATATAATATTCTTCCCTTATTTTGAAGTCTCTAGCTTTCCATTAATTCACGTTTTCATTTTTCTGAAGGGTATTTTTTTCTGTCTACTGTACTTATTTATTTGCTTGGAATAGTGACCTAAAATCAGGGTTCTTATTCCAAATCTGTTTGGCCAAGTCCAGTCATTGAGTTGGCTCATCCCTGGCCATTAGGCAGGCATAGGCAGTCCAGTGATGGGCTGTGGTCCATTGTGTACCCAATGAATTGTGTGAAGTTTGCTAACTCAGACTTGATTGAGAATTCCACGCCTCTGATTGTCACTGTAAATGCACAGCAGAGCGTTTTTAAGCTGGCGTGAGTCTTACTGTCTTACCCTTGGGGCTCTAAGGTCAATCCTGTTGGAAATGGGGCATGCCTTTGTCTAGGCAGGTGGGGACACTGTTGGCAGTTGAGAATAAAGATTTTACAAAGAGTCAGACGGCTGAAATGCACTGTACAATTAATTTCTAAGGAGAGACCTCTGGGATGTTCTTGCATGTCGATTGATGTGCCATTCCTTTTAAGTTTTCTTTTAAGTATAAGTTGAAAGTATATTCTTTAGTAGAAAACCCTTGTAAAATGGCTGACACTTTTAGCTATACAGTCGGTAATGGGTCAAGTTTTATTCCCAAACAGCTGAAAAGGGTAGTGTTATGAACACTTTGAAACTGGGGTGGTAGTGTGGGTGATTACGGAAGATCTTTGAAATTAGAATTGGCAAAGAAGTCTCCTAGTAAAGTCCTCCTCCTTCCCCAAACCCCATAGCTGAGGGCTGTGAAAAGCCTCAGGAATTGGCTGCTTAGAAGGTGTTGTTGAAATGTGCACAACCTCTAGGTCTTATTGACAAAACCCCCAAATTAGAAACATACTCCTGTTGTACTGGTTCATGTCTGCAGCCCCCCCAACCCTATGCATTTCAAGTCACACGTTTTTCCTCATGAAATGTTGTGTTTGGTTACATGTCCGTTAACTCTGGTTATTAGCACCAAGCAGTCTTCTCTGCAGGACTCGTGTGGCTTACTCAAGGCAAAAAGACAGGACAGACTACTGGGTGTGGGTCTGATCTTTTCCCTTTTCACCCTGAAATGGGAAGGATTAGTTGTCTTATAAAACAATCTTAATATTGTAACATTGACCAATGGGTAGATTTAAGAACACATGCTTTCTCTTTTACAATAAGTGATGAGAATTGGTCACCAAAGAAAGCATTTTCTTCTTCCCAAGGACCTTAGTAGATGTTTTTTCCTCAGTAGGATCATGTTCCTTATAAGAAATAGATACCTGATGTGACTGACACACCTAATGGTGTCATCTTTCTGGAGGCAGACATATATCCCAACGCTCTCTAGGTTGGAAGCAGAGACTATCCTCCAAATTGGAGATGCCAGAAATAAAAGGTTGTGAGAAAAAACTGGCGTTATCACTGTCGTAATACACTACACTCAAACCTACCAAGGAGAAGTCAGGTAATGCATTTGTCCTTCTATCGCTAAGGCATGGCAGATTGGCTCTGGCAGGCTTTTCTGCTCAGTCCCGTTGTTTACTATTTTATTACAGATTAATGACCCTAAAAATATAGCTAGCATTGCTAGTACGACATGTCAAGAGATTTCCCTATGGGAATAATCACTGCCTCTACTGTTCCATGCTTCTAGCTTGTTAGGGGGCTTTTCGATGGTTCCACAGTAGGTTGGCTTATTCAGAGCAAAATGTTTATTTTGAAACACAGAAATCTTCAGTAAATGGAAACGAACCCTGTGGGCAAATGAGATTTATGCTAACTAGCTTATTTCTGATAAACCACAATTTCCAGGATGAGCTTTTTAATTTTGTAAGATGTGAGCTCTTCGTCAGCATCCTAAACAGCCATTTTACAGAATTGCCCATAATCGGATCATCTCCCCTTCAGATCCTCCCCCGGCCTCCAAAAGCGTTAAGGTTGTGTGGGTCTTTGGCCCCTGAAGTTGGGCCTGGCCTTGGAAAGAGGATTGGAATGCTTTTCCCAGCCACTTGGTAGCTGCAGTCACTTGGGACTGCCAAGGCTCAGTTAATGAATTTATGGTGAGGGGAACCTTTACTGCTTATGGAATTTAGCAGAGGTAAGACTGACCAAGAGAAGATGGTTCATGACATCCCAATCAGATCATCACACTGGGCCGCCAAGCCGGAAGGGCCGTAGCTCAGCTGGCAGTAGGGGAAATGATCTGTGCTTGTCCCAGTGTTACAGATTTCCTTTTGAAGTAACTGCCACGGTAGTAGATATATGGTCAAGGACTTTGAAACTGTCTTTGTGTCTGTATTATGGATGTTACATTACAACCCCAACTTCGTAGGGAGGTTAGACCACAAGGGCGACTTCACGTTGATTTTGAGCTCTGTATGTTGGCAGAATGTTTCTTTTGGGGAGAAGCACATTTTCCAAAAAAGTGCATGTATGGAAGGAGGAAGGTACCAATGTACTGAGGTCACTGTCTGGGGAGCCACTCCAAAACCATTCAGTCAGTGCCGTGTTGCTTCCCTAGGGGATTTGGAAATCAATCTTCCTGGAAGAAAAAAGGCCACAAATAGATCTTGAATCATTTTGATAATAAATGGTGGATGATGAAGTACTTTCTTCATGTCTCTGAATTCTAATTTGTAAACTTAGTGACAAGAAAAAAACTTTCTTTTGTGTTAAATGCTTTACAAAATAGGTAATTGTGGGCAAATTTTAAAAACAAAAGTAGAAATTTATGACTAATGCCAAAATACCTTGAAGATAATCATTTCATCTTAAGAACAGCATAGACGTGAAAGGTAATGGAAGCTACCATGTTTTCCAGCAGACCAGGGGGTTGTTGGTGGTCGTCTCTGTGGCTCAGAACAGACCAAAAGGCCCCAAGCCTCACCAGGGCAGGCTGCCTGCCCCCGTGCTTACAGCCGATTCCAACAGCGCTCACCGGGAGCTCCATGATGTGGGCTAAGGCCTTTGGTGAAGGGGCAGGAAAGAGGTGCCACACAGCATTTCCCCTCCAAGTTCCTATGGCCCAAAGGGGCTGGAATCTCAGGACTTCACAGAAGTTTGGATCACTTTTTATTGAAAACTGCACTGAACGCTAAATGTCCACCTTTACAATAAACGGATACAAGACCGGGGAACACGCTAAAACAAAACATACTGCTTGCTGACAGCCATTCTTGCTTTTCTGTTGGGGACAGTTCTCCAGGTTTCTTGTGTCACAGAAACAGGAATGTACCTATACAAAGGCTTGAAACAGGCCATCTTTTTAAAACAAAAGGCAATGATTCCCGAGAGACTATGAAGATAACATGTAACTAGTTGATACAAATCTAACAGGATTTGTTAAAATCAGTCACACCTAATAACACATTTGAAGTGTTCTTGTATAAAATAGCACGTGAAGAAAAGAAGACTTTTATCAATGTCTAAAAAAGTGGGTTTTGTTCATAGACAATCTGACAAATTACCATAAAAAGTGTTTCCTGAGACATAAGGAAATGCAACATTATTCTTCTTGAGCTCTTTTGGCCCAAGACTTTCCACTCGATAAAATAGCAGAGGATCTGAAACTGAGAAAATATATCTGAGTACAAACAGCTTGTGAAATTTAATACTTTTTTTCTTTTTTTTTTTGCATCATTAAGAGGGTTTTACTGAGCTCACAGCGAAGCGCTCAGGTGTGTGGGTGGGGGTGTGTGTGTGTGTGTGTGTGTGTGTGTGTGTGTGTGTGTGTGTGTGTGGTTCAGATGAGGGAGAAATAGGTTTCACTGTGTGTGTGTGTGTGTGTGTGTGTGTGTGGTTCAGATGAGGGAGAAATAGGTTTCACTGTACATAGGAAACCTATCTTCAGTGTCTTAGGCTTTGTTGTGTCTAACATGGGAAAACCATTTTCTCCTCATCTTTGTCATAGTTTCTCCTCCTAGCCAAAGAGGTAACCAGCCACACTCGGACAGAAGAGGCTGGAGGTTTCCTCTCTGCAATTTCATATTCGGATGGTTGGATCTCTTGATGCAACATCTAAAGCAGAATTCTAGGACCTGCTATTCCCAAGGGATTGAGAAAGGAAAAAGATCTATTTATTCTTGTGTGTGGTGCACAGATGAAAAAAAACTTAACACAGAATAACAGAAGTTGGTTGGTAATGTTATCACATCCTTGCTTCCCAGCACTCATAAGCAGAGGTGTTGACTTCTGGGGGTCCTCCCGTCTCGCCTTTGGATCTCCTTGCTTAACACTGCAACATCAGTGATGCATCGGTCCAGAATCCACGTTGTGAATTCTACATCAGATTCCTTTTCTCATAGTTCCTGTTCATTGTTCACTGTTTCTTGGTCCCAAGTTTATGTAAATGATTATTTTTGTTAAATTATCTGCTATTGCTCGTTGGGGTGCTCTCTATTGTCCCCATGTTTTGTGGGCTGGTTAGGAGAGGGAGCTTGGGAAGGATGGGCCACGGTTGGAAGATTGTGAGTAACGGGAATCCCTCCTGGAATGATGCCTTCCATAGCTGCAGGAATTCCTCCAGGTGTTACGCTGACTATGCCAGGTGGGTATCTGAGGAAGGAAGAAAAGAACGGTGGTTCAAGCCAAGTTACAAAAAGATAACACTCCGACGGACAATGCCTGTTTTAGAAAATAAAAATGAGAAGAACGGGCCAGCCAGGGGGTGCTTGAAGGCTGCGATCATTCCATTTCTTCAGAAAACTGACCCATGGCAGTGTTGTTAAACTTGCCATTTCATCATCATTTGGTTATTTTTAAGGGACTTGCCTTGAAAACTCTTGATTCAAGGCCTGCCCCCAACCCACAAAGTATGTGCAAACACACACACACACACACACACACACACATCACTTCACATTTGCCCCAGGCAGCCTCGGCCACGGCTCAGTGCAGTTTCCACGTTCGGAGGATACCTTTACGATTGTGAGATTACAATCTTAAGTTCAAAATGGATGAATTTAATATTAACACGTCCCGAAGATACAATGCTAGTTTTCATGCAGTGTTACCCAGTTTAAAGTTGCAATGAAGGGGAGTAAGCTATAGTGAGGCATTACTATTAAATAGACTCTTGTAGTTCAAAGCAGTACATTTATGGGAAAAGGGGGGACGGTTTATGTGTGTGTGTGTTCATAGCTACAATAAGAAAGGGGTACTTGCTTTGTTTTAAGAATGTGCTGCTAGGTGATGCAATGGATGGAGCAACAGCCCTGGAGTCAGGAAGACCCGAGTTCAAATGGAACCTCAGAACATTCAACATTTACTAGCTGTGTGAGCCTGGGCAAGTCTCTTAACCCCAACCGCCTCCTAACAACAGCAAAAGCCTATAGCTTAGACCCTGGATGTACAGGGAAGTATGTACTACGAGAATTCTTAACTCTATGTATATTATGTAGAGGGAAAGAGCCTACATCTGAGAAAACCAGGAAAACCAAGAATGCACTGGCCTCATCCTACCACACGGCTTCTGTGAATAAACAGGCCCTGCCCAGGGAAACGTCCTACTTGGATACTGTGTCCTGTTGTCTTGGCCGCCTACAGACCAAGCACAAATCTAAAAGGGTGGGCACCTGCTCCTTTACGTGTTTTTCATGTTCTAAATATGGTAACTTGGCTTTGAGTTCATCGCTCCTTCTCTGATGAGTGGTCAGAATTTAAAAGGCCAACGGACGGGCTGGTGTTTTAAATGCTTTAACTTAACTATGCCAGTCTGCAGTGAGGCAGTCACTTTTTCTTATGATCACAAACAGTAGGAGTTTTCACCCTGGAATACCACGTTCTGCCCTTGCCAAGTGGGGCAGACAACTTTTTAGAAATTCTGCAATGGAAACGTCAACTTCAGAGAGTACAGTGAGTGCGATGAATGAGCGAGAGGGGTATCTTAGAAAAGACGAAGTCTGTTTTATTGTCTTTTTAAAGCTATTTTTATTTTTTGCTTTTTGGAGGGCGGCTGGGGTTGAGTGACTTGCCCAAGGTCACACAGCTAGTTTTTGTGTTAAGTGTCTAAGGCTGGATTTCAACTCGGGTCCTCCTGACTCCAGGGCTGGTGCTCAATTCACTGCACCGCCTAGCCGCCCCATTTTGTTATATACATCAGAAATGATCACAGCATAGGTCCATTTAACTGGAAGAGGAGTGAAGAAAGTTTTCTCATGGAAGGGGACCTGAGAGAGGCCCAACCCACTCACAATCCCCCTACAGTCTGCAGTTTGTTACAAATGATTCACTGCCTTCTCACAGACCTCAGTTTACTTGCAAAAAGCTTCCTTTCAACTCTCCATCTTTGATCCTATAATAGACTGTTTGGCCCTAGAAGGCAGCATAGTTAAGAGAAATGGGGAGTTTTCAGGGCAATAGTGGGACCCCTTAGCTGGAGCGGCAGGTTGACCAGCTGGCCATTTGTGATTCTGGGGAAGATAAGACCTTGAGGCAGAAATGTACTCCTACACAAGGTGAGTCAACAGGGTGGAGTAGGGATGTGTAAGTGGCTCCTGGCAGATCCACATGTAGTGCCGGCTCCTGGTTCCATGGAAGGAAGGTCTCAGCCATTTGGAAGGCCGCTAAACTGTGTGTGGGCTGGCTGAAGTTGGCAAATAGTTTACTTAATGTCACCTCCTGAGCCATTTCATCCACCAAATGTAACAGCAGTTAGACAGACTGGCTGCTAATCAGCTGTGAACTCTGGCCTGGAGAACTGAAAATCTTCATGAAGACGATGCACATAAATAGTGGCGTGTGTGTTCAAAAACATTGCCTCTCATTCTTCCAGTCTTCTTTCCCTCTTGGCTAAGCAATTGCTGGTTATTATGACTTGGCCAATTTTCTAGTGTGCTCACTGTTACATTTCCACCTGAAATGTTTGGGGTTGGGGTGAGGTCCAGACCTGTGACTTCATTAATGTTAACATAGGAAACAGCAGCCCAGGCTCCCACAGCTGGTGCAGTAACTGCCTCTGACCCACCTGTTAGCATGTGACAGTCTGCCACCTGGCACCTGGGCTCGGTGTTCAAAAGTGGGATAGAAAGGGTGAACCAAAGGAGAGAGAAAGCTCTCCTTGTGAAAGTCACTGGTCTAAATTGTTGGTTTCTATGACTTTCCTGACATTTAGTTTCCCCACCCTGTTCAAGGGAGGCCTCTGGAGGACAGATTTCTAAAAATTGTCTCTCCAGGAGGAAGGGAAGCCAACTAAAGTGGCCCTTTGGCAATACCCCCCCAAACCTCGTTCTCAATTCAAGAGTAAATGTAGTTTTTATATCCTGGGCTAAAGAAAATGCCGTTTGGTTCAAGGGCATATTCAGCCAGAACTGGGGTACTGAACGGTAGGGGGGGTCACGGGAAGAGGGAACGAACTTCTGTGTGCACCGGAGCAGGGCCAGCAGCACAGGAGGGGCTCCTGTCCCTCCCCAGGCCAGACTGCGTGCACCTGGAGGGCCAGGAGGCCAGCGTTAGTGGTGTGCTGAGTTCTCCTGCTCACCTGTAGGTGGCACCATTGAGCTCTGGATGAATTGCCTGCTGATCTATTACGGACCAGGGAGCAGAAGTGACGAAGAATTCCTTATTCACGCAGTTTCTTAAGCTGTCAGGGATGCGACCTGGAAGCCAAGAAGGGGTGAAAGGGAGGGTGGATGTGGCCACGCTTCAGAGACAGGGAAAGACCGCCAGGATCCCAGTGGCTCGGTGATGGGGGGCCCTCTGCCCAAAGCTCTGTCCAAGCCAGGGGGTCCCTCCCCCCAAGCCCAGGGGGCCCCTGGTCCCCTCAGGAACCCTTCTCAGCACCATCCAGTGACATGGCACAGGAAGCTCCTCTCACATTAAAAATGCAGAAAGTTCTCAGGGAGCAGGTGGGCAAGTCCTCTGCCCTCAGCTTCACTTTATCATACACTTATCTACATGTTCACAAAGCGGATGGAGACACATGCCAGCCTGATGCGTGGCCCTCTGACATGGACAGGGATGGGCCTGGAGTTGCCGGCTCATCCAATCTCACTCCACCCCTGAAGCGGCCCCACGACTCAACGTGAGCCAAACCGCACAAGAAGAAGCTGGGGGCAGAGGAGCCCAACCACGTACCCCTGCTCAGCTCTGCTTGGCCCCCGGTACCCACGCCATACTCCCACCTGTGATTGCTCGGCGGATTTCGGTCGCAGCTGCCTCCCTCATCTCCAGGGATGCCTGCTCACTATACCAAGCCGTGTGTGGCGTGCAAATTAGATTTGGTGCGTCTTTCAGTGGGCCCTGAGCAAAACTGGAAACAGGGAAGGAGAAGGCACAACGTGTTAGCAGGGAAAGCGAGCAGCCCAGTGCACGTCTCCTGTGGCTCTCCCAAGCCCTGGGGCAAGCAGCCCCTTCCCACTCCTCTCCATAAGGGCTGCAAGGGTCACCAACAGCCTCCATTTTCACAGCATTTTCTGTAGGGCAGGGAGTTCAATCAGGATGGTTGGAGAGGTGGCAGGTGGAGGGCTGGCCCCGGGGCAGAAGCACCTGGGCTCAAGGCCTTCCTTCAATCCACACCAGCCGCAAGACCTGCCTGGGCCTAGCCCCAAGGCCAAGTAACAGAGACCATCCCAGGAAAACCAGGAGTCTGGACCAGACACAAATGGAGAATGTGACCTCTTGCCATCATTAGAAGCTTTTGGGAGGTAAGACCAGCAAGCAGCCCTTCCTGGTCCATCCCTGTCCCCCCAAACGATCATGTGCGCCTTGCCCTGGTTATCCGAGCAGTCAGCAAGTGTGTATGGAACAGGGGGGCTGCCAGGGCCGGGAGCTCCCTGCCAAGGTGATGCTCGAGTCTGACGGGAGACAGGGGTCACATGTCAGCAGGGGATCCAGGGTGGGGGTGGGGGGCACCAGAACAAAGAGAAGGCAGTCTGTCCACACTGCAGAATGTGGCACGGGGCAGGGCAGCCAATGGGGGGGGAGATGAGAGGGTGCCACAGGGCACCAGTGTGAAGGATGGACTGGCCTGGGGGAGCCTGGGGGCAGTTGAGGGTGAGGAGAAGATGAGAGGGGAGGGCAGAACAGGAGATGGGGTGGTGGGCTGGACAGAGGAGGCCAGAGTCCAGGAGGCTGCCATGCCTTCTGCCTCGGACAGAAAAAGGGGCATTTCCGGAGACACCAGCTCCAATTTAGACACACGGCTCTTAGGATGTCTCTGGGACATCCGCTGTGGACTGTCCAGCAGACACAGCTTGGGGAGAGGCTGGAGCCAGACATCACTCCACAGGTGCTCCTGAGGAGGTGCCCAGGACGAGACCCTGGTGAGTCCCACCACCAGAGGGATGCAGGGCTCTCCCACAGCAAGTGCCTCGGCTTGGAGCCACCTGAACCAGAGCCGGGCCAGCTAGCCAAGGACTGACCAAGTCAGAAGGGGAAGGAGGACCTAGGCAGGCAGGGCTGTCCCCCTTAAGCGGGACTTACCTAAAAGGTTCTGATTCATGCACATCCAGCGCCGCCCCTCGTATCCGGCCCTCCTTGAGGGCCTGGGCTAGGGCCTTCTCATCCACCAGCCCCCCGCGGGCTGCATTCACCAGGAAGGCGCCTTGCCTCATCTGAAGGGGAGGAAGGAGAGGGTGAGCAGCCCGCCCATGGGCTGGCCTGGGGAGCTGGGGGGACCCCATCTCACCTGCTTGATGGTGAAGTCGTTGATGAGGTGGTGATTGTGCTCATTGAGGTTACAGTGCAGGGACACGCAGTCGCTCTGGTAGAGCAGGTCCTGGAGGGTGTAGATGCGCTGGACGCCCAAGGACCGCTCGATGCCATCCTGTAGGTACGGGTCGTAGAAGAGGACACTGAAGCCGAAGGCCTTGGCGCGGACGGCGACGGCCTGCCCGGTGCGGCCTGTGGAGACACAAAGGGCATGTGGGAACCCCTCCCCTAGGCCAAGGCGCAAGCGCCTCCCCTCCTGGTGTGGCCCCCGTACCCAGCCCTCCAGGCCAGGCGCCCTGTGCCACCTGCCAGGATGACAAAGACCCAAACGGACCCCGGCCCTGCCCCCTCAAAAACAGGACACACACAGATACAGCCCTGGCTGCTCACTGTTCCAATTTCCCTGGGTGTGGCTGTGAGCTCACCTGCAGCTGACCCTACCCCCTGCCCACCCAGGGGAGGTGCAATGGCTGCTTAGCAGGACTTGCGAAGAGCTGACCCTCCCCTGACGAGCCACCTGTGCTGGGCCCCACATGACACACAGCTGATATGGCATTGATCCACTCTAGATAAAATTGGTGGGACAAGGGAGCCTGGCCATGTGGCCCCGACACTATTTCCTGCTCTGCTTCTCTGATCCTGGGGCTACTTCCTGACCTGTCCTGGCCTCAGTTTCCCAGTCTGTAAGAAGGGGGTAGACAAGATGGACCCTGAGGTCCTTCCAGTTCAGTGCTAAATGACCACCAGGGCCCTCTGGCCCCTGCCCTCTTACATGCAGGGGATGTTTCCATTTCTCCTACACACTTTATCTACAACCCTCGTCTGTCAGCTTCTGAAAGTGCTGATCGAATGAACAGCAGCTCACAGAATGATGCACGGAGTGCTGGAGAAGCCAACACTCCCACTTTGCAGATGGAGAAACTGAGGCTTAAAGAAGAGATTTGTCTAAAGAGGTCCAGAGAGGCAGAGCTGGGACTTGAATCCAGGTCCTCTCACAGGGAGCGGGGTGTGGTGAGCAGCTGACTCACCCCAGCAGCAACAGGTGGGAGGTGGGGAGATCTGAGTTCTAATCTTGCCCCAGACACTTGCTAGCTGTGTGCTCATGACCAAGTTCCCAGCTCCCTGGGCCTCCGTTTCCTAATTTGTAAATGGGGGTGTCTGGAATGGAGGACCCCTCAGGTCCTTTCCACAGCGAGGGCTGTGGTCTTGGGAGCCGCCTGGGATGAGCGGCTCGGATTCTCAGGCCCTCTGACTGCTTCTTGTGTCCACTCACTACTTACTTAAGGGCTCTTCCTCCTTTTCTTTCTCCCTTCTCCCTCCCTCCCTGTTTTTCCCACATAGGAGGCAGGTCCCTTCTCTCAGCTACAAGCCCTTCTTAAATGCATGTTACCATGAGAAATTCAGCAATGTCTGTTAGGTGCCGACTGAGTGCGGTGCCCGTGGCCAGGTGCCAGGCAGAGACAAGGACCCGCAACCCGCACGTACCAAAGCCAATAAGGCCCAGCGTTTCTCCGCGGATGCGTGCCGCCCCCGAGGCTACTTCGCGGATCTGCTCCACGCTCTGGACCCGCGTGCCCTCCCGCAGGGCCTGGTACAGCCAGGTGTTCCGCCGGTAGAGGTTGAGTATGTGGCAGATGGTGGAGTCGGCCGTCTCTTCCACAGCCGCCGAGGGGATGTTACACACGGCAATTCCTGCAAAGGGGAGATGATGAAGGTGATGCTGGGACAGCTGGGACCACCTGTGCTCACCACACCTGGAGTGACTGGGAATTCACAGGTCCCCAGCGGGCCTTTAGCTGAGGTCATCTCCCACCTCCACGCCTTTGTACAGGCTGCCCCGTGCCTTCGGTGGCTACACTCCTCACCTCGGACAAGGTCAGGATGCAAACTCAGCCTTCTTCCTGCCTCCACAAAGATGCAGGAGAGGCCCTGGTCCCACTATGGGGGTGGTGTAAGGCCAGCCCAACTGTGGCTCTGAGTGGGAGGTCAGCAGCTGGGCAGCCTCAGAAGCTGGGCAGGGGCAGAGGAAGGCAAGACCTCTGCCAACCACATCATGAAATGGGTTCAAGCTTGCTTTTTCCCAAGCTTCCATCACTCTGCAGCCTCAGTCTCTTCTATTAAATGACACGGTTGGGCCTTGAAGGTCCTTCCTAGCTCTGAATCTATGACTGACCCACCTTCTGAACTGGGGAAAGGAGGGGCGGGCCTGCTTTGGAAGCTTTTCTTTGAGTCTGAGGCTGGATCTGAACTCAGGTCTTCCTGACTCCAAATCCAGTGTTCTCTCAGCCACACCTGACACTGACCCAGGCCCATTAAGGTTTGCTTATCTCTCTCTGCATGCCTCAACTCTCCCCATGAGAGAAGCCACATTATGGCTGAAGAAAGCCCCCGGCTTAACAGGGGCTGGATGTTGTGATGCCTGGATGGGCCCCTTGGGAGGTGACCGCCCTAAAGAGGTGAGATGCCAGCTCATCTGCCCCACTAAAAGGTGCTGAGTGTAAAAAACCTGCTGGCACTAGAGAACAGAAAGGGAGACTGAGGCACAGGATGTTGGGGCGACTGACGTTATTATCTGTATTAGGAGGAGAAGGACAAAGAGGAACAGTTCTGGGGTCCCATCTGGGGGAGGTGGGGAGACCGGCCCAGAACAGAACGGCTCCCCCAGCCTCAGTTTACCCCTGTCAATGGGAGCACAGCCGCCTCTAGGCCCGGCGCCTACCCAACTCTCCGGCTGCCTTAATGTCAACGTTGTCGTAGCCGCTCCCGATGCGCACGATGACCCGCAAGGCTTTGAACTTCTCCAGGTCATCCCGTGTGAGGGTGATGGTGTGGTACATCATGGCCCCAACAGCTTCGTTTAACACCTGGTCCAGAAGAGAGCGCTAGGGGTCACAGGGAGAAACAGCCCAGCCCGCGGACCTGTGCTTGCCCCACCAGGAGAAACGAACGCTCCGGGGTCAAATCCTGGTGCTGCCACGACCTCGCCAGAGGACAAGCTGCTTCTCTGGAAAGTGCGAGGTGCCTGGGACAGTGACTGGGCTAAGCAGCTGAGAAGCAGAGGCTGGGTCAGCTCCCCCAACAGGCATCGCCTCAGCCCAGGGCCATCAGGGCCTAAGTGCCCAGACCTGGGGACAGCTCCGGGCAGGACCAAGAGCGCTGCGCCAGCCACACCCAAGGGCCTCACAGGCAGAGGTAACACTGTGGATGGGGTGGATCAGGAGCTCCCCGCACTGGAGCCCCCCAGGAAGGGTTTTTGGGGTCTCACTGCAGCCACTTTTCAACAAAGCTGTTCCCTGCCTAAATGCTGGGCAGACCCAGGGCCAATGTACTCAAGTCAAAGCTAGTCATGGGGGCGTGCAGTGGCCCAGGGTGGCAGGGATGCCACCCAGCCCAGAGTGCCTGGGGCAGGGCTCCCCAGGGTGGCGGGGATGTAGCCCAGCCCAGAGCACCCAGAGAGGCAGAGACACCGCCCAGCCCAGAACGCCTGGGGCAGGGCTCCCCAGGGTGGCAGGGACGCTGCTTGTTTTGTGCTGGTCTTGCTTTTCCAGTGAAACAGAGCGCGAAGAGGGGATGAGGTGGGGGAGAGAGCTGGACAGACGGATGAATGGCAGGGGGACTGAGTCTCTGGGCACTCACCTTCTCGTGGATCTCCTGAGTTGATTGTGCATCACAAAAAGCCACTGTGGCCAAGTCTTTCAGAATGGGCATCTCCACGGTGCAGTCCCGCCCATCAAGCAGGGCCACAAGGGGTCGGGGGTGCAGGGGGCCATTCATGATTTGGGGGCGGATACCTGCAGGGAGCACAAGAAGCCAGGGACTGTGAGAGCTGATGGGAACTGGTGGAGAGGCCTGGGGCGTGGCCCGGGGGCACCCCAAGGGTACCTTGGAGCATCCCTGGAGGCCGTGAGGTGTGGCACAGACCACCTGGTGACCTCTGGGCCCCTCTGTCTGTCTGTGCCTCAGTAACCCTGCACCTGCCTTCTGCCCCTAAAACTCTGCTTGGGTGACCTGTATCACACAAATATTATCATTGCCATTGAACAAACAGGAAACTGCGGCTCACTCATGGTCACCCACCTAAACAGAAGTCAGAGGCAGAACTGGAACCCAAGCCTACTACCCCAGCTGATTCACTGAGATGCGGACTGCTGCTCTGCCCTCCTATTCCCAGCACCAGGGACATGAGGCTCAGGTCTGGGGGGGACCTTCCCAGTCCCACTCACTGAAGGTAGCACCTTGAGAAGGGTGGAGATCAATGAGGGGAACAGAAGGATGCTGGCCTTTCAGAAAGTGATGCCCCCCCAAGTTCCAGAAAAGCCTGGGATGTGAGGTGACTCCTGGAGGGAGGGGGGATTCAGAGAGGGGGAACATGGGCTGAGACCTGGCTCTGCTAACTCCGTCTGTGCCTCAGCTTTCCCAAGTGTGAAATAAATGAGATGCTCTAAATTCTGTGGCCCCTGAAAACAATATTCCGAACAAACGCCTTGGACCCAGGTGGCTGGGATATGCTCAGCGTTTGGAGCCTGGGGAAACTCAGCAGTGCAAGGTTCAGGAGTGGCATAAAGGCTCTTGGGATGCTGGTCCCCTGTAGGGCTGGGGAGGCCAGGCCATCCATGCCCTCCCTGCACCAGGAAGCCCCCCATGCCCCACACCTCTGCCATAGCCAGTTGGGCCTGGAGGAGAGAGGAGCCCTGGATGAAGCCCCCCCTGGACAGGCTAGCCAAGCCATGTGGGATCCCCCAGGAGCCCTGTGCTTAATGAGTCCCAGAGTGCCACTTTGCTATTAAGAAACGCTGTCGAACAAAATACCCGGAGTCCGAAACTTGGGAGCCACTGGGGTTTCAGATTTGGAGCAGAAGCCACGGGCAGGGGTGCCATGGCATTCACAAGGGACCCCCCCCCCATCCCCATCGGCTGAGATGACAAGATTTCCTGGCTGGGGAGGCCCCCTATGAAGAGAGCGTCTGAGATGGCAGGGTGTGCACACACATCCTCAGTGCCTGCTCCGGGGGAGCCTCCATCTAGAGGGGCAGCTTGGCACCTCATGCCAGAGCACCAAAGGTCAGGGCACCCTGGGCCAGGGCACCCTGGACCAGGGCACCCCAGGCCATGTGGCCCAAGGTTTCTCCTCCGAATGAACACTCCTCACTGCTAGAAAACTATTTCCTCCTCCAAAAGTCACTTCTCTCGGGGCTAGAACTGCAGGCATCTCTCTGTGAGCCAGAATTAGTGAATAAACAGCAAAGAAAATTAAACAGGGGGCCACTTGAAGGGGAGAGGACAGCAACCAGGTGTGGCGAGGCTCCCACAAAGGGAGGCAGCCTCAGGGGACCCCAAGCCCCTGCCATTCCCTGGGCGCAGACCTGCAAGGAGCAGGCAGCGGACGGCCTTGAATGCTCCTTCCACGCTGGACCCAGGCCCAGGAGGAATGTTCACTGAAGGTGATGCCTGTCCCCAGATGCCTGCTGGCTGAGTGACCCTGGGCAAGTCACTGCATGCTCTGCGGCATCGGTCTCCCAGAGGAAGTGAGGCTCTGGAGAATGCTGTGAATCTGAAAATGGCCCCCCAACACCCGCTGTTGGAGGGAGAGGGAAAGGATGGAAACAAGGTCTTTTATTGAGGAAAAAAGCTCCTCCCTGCCCCAGGTATCATGGGAGCTTTCTGCACTGGGATTGTCTCACAGATATGGAAACTGAGGCCGGAGAGTCAGTCACTCTCCAAAAGGCCAGGCCAGGCCCAGGGGATCAGGAGCCAGGGTTAGCCGTCTGGCTTCCCATACAGAGGTTCTGGGGACGTGTCGTGTGTACACGCATGTAGGGAGAGAACAGCGACACGCCCCATCTCTGAAGCTGAGCCCCAAGAGAAGACGCCCCCCCACGAGTGCTGGAGGGACTGGCTGCGCCCTCTGATGCCACTCCGGCTCCCTGGGTCCTAGAGGAAACACAACATTGCACTCACTCTGTAAACACATTTGGCCACGTTTCAAAGGCACATATAGAATCTGCAGCAACAACAGACATCCCGCAGCTGCCCACGATGGGAAAAGTGGGGTGCCCTGGGAGCCACCGTCCATCCAGGGTCGCTTCTCCAGGGAGCTCTCAGGCCCAAAACGCCCAGGGATTCCCAAGGACACAGTGCCTTCTGTGCCTAGGGGACCAAGCCCCAGAATTAAATCATCGGCCTAAACAATCCCTGCGGGAAACTCCATTTTTGGAGTTTGGCCACCCTTATCAGACGGGTATGCCTGGCCAATGTGCAGCTATCTCTTTCTCCAAAGACGGCCCTTGCGCCCTGGCAGGACTCGGTTGTGTTCGCTTCTGGCCAGAGACCAGCTTTGTCAGTGACTGGGGCCAGCACATCCATCTACCCCAAGGAGGGATGCCATGGAGGTTTGCCCAAACAGACCCTCACACCACAGGGCAGCCTCACCGCAGCAGCTGCCTCTGCTTTAGGGGAGGGGGCTGGGGGCAGGTGGGCTGGTCAATGGGGTTTCCTACAAAAGAATCTGGCAGAAACCAGCTGGCTCATCCTATCTCTTCACTTCCTGGAGGTGTCTTCTCATCTGATGACCAAGGTTCAATACCACTTGTGATTTAATGGGACAGGAGGCACCTGACTAGCCTCCTGGCATGGAGATCCCTGTGCTGCCAGGAGCCCCACTTCCAAGAAGGGCTTTGGGGAAGGCAGGTCACTCCGATCAAGAGTGAAGGATGATGGCAGAGAAATACAGATGGAGAGATGGAGCAGAACCAGGAAAAGACAGTGACAGTGACAAGCAGAGTGTACATGGAAGGACCAACCACCAAAAAAGAATGCTGAAAAAACTGGTGGGGCCTCCAAAAACAGGGGACAGAAGGCACCTCCCCCAATGCATCTGCAAAGCTGGGATCCATGGAACATTCCTCATGCATTAGATGTCTTTGCCAAATAGTTTTTTTCCTTTAAAAATGTTTTTGTTGGGGCACCTAGGTGGCACAGTGAATAGAGCACTGGCCCTGGAGTAAGGAGTTCCAGAGTTCAAATCTGGCCTCAGACATTTGATACTTACTAGCTGTGTGACCTTGGGCAAGTCACTTAACCCCAACTGCCTTGCTTTCCCCCCTTAAAAAAAAAGACCAGGGGCGGAGCCAAGATGGCGGCGTAGAAGCAGCAACATATCGCAGCTCTCACATAGCCACCCCAAAATACCCATAAAATAGGACTCTAAACCAATCCTGGAACTCCAAAAC
>CM053582.1:570874067-570927035 GCA_028627135.1 Pseudochirops cupreus
ACCCAAACACCTTTTGTTGTAGGTGTTATAAGGGACGGCTATGGGGGAGGGGGGGGGGGATCTAGGTGCTATAAAAACAAAAGATAACATCTAATATAAATAATTACATAGAAAAAACACTTCCTGGCACAGCAGCCAAGGTCCCACAACCAGGAAATTGCTGAGAATCCCTGACAAGATGAGGAAGAAGAAGCCAACGGATGTACCACGAGTAGCAGGAGAAATTCCCCAAGGAAGCCGAGTCTGCTGACTATCCATCAGTCCCACTGAGGAACATTTACAGCCCGTCAATGTGCCGTCAGCACGAGCTGCGCAGAGCCATCACCCCTCGCTTCCATCCCAGCTCCAAAGGGACTTTCTGCAGGAAGGCTCCGGGGGTTCTGTGTCCCACGCCCCCTCAACCACACAGAGAAGGCTTCCTTCTGCCCCTCACTGATCACACCCCATCTGCGGAGGAATCACCAGGAAGAGGAAACTCCCTCTCCCAGAACCCCGAAGGAGCCTGTTGGGCAGACTTAGTCCCAGGGCAGGTGATGGTGATGGGATGTTCTAGGGGAATCTAATCAAATCACCTCTTTTCTCTGCATCCTTGAAATGTGGCTTCCAAGTGGGCAGGGAGCGTCCCTGAACCTTGGAGCTGGGAAGACTTCAGAGAAAACAAGGTGCAGACTTGGAAGGGAAGCGCTTCTTGGAGAAACACCTTCAGTGCAGAGGGAAGGGAGGGGCTGGGGCTCACTGGCTCATGTGCGCAGAGGCTGGAAGGAGCAGAGCCAGGGTTTTATCCGAGCCCCGCAGACCCCAAACCAGCTTGTCTTCCACTGCGCCTCGAGGTCACTGGGTCTGACCAGTAGCTGACCCTCCCTCTGTGCACCCCAACATAACCCAACAAACATCAGGCCAGGGAAACCCAAGCCCAGCCCTCAATACCACAGTCCTCCCCCCACCTCTAGCAAAGACCTGCACCCAACAAATCTGACACTCAAGGAAGGCTTAGCCAAGCCTCTTCTCCCACATCACCCTGGCACTTCCTAAGCTTTCCCGGTTGGCGTTTCCTTGGCACCCCCTTTCCAATCCAGGGCAGATGCCTTCCCTCTGCTTCCTGAATGTCCAGATCTCAGGCCCTTGCCTCCATGAATCCTTCCTTGCGGCCCTCAAAGGTGACCGAGCCAGCATCCTCCTAATGGAGTCACAGTGGGTGACCTTAGGGAGGCAAAGTATGTGAGTGGGAGTGGGCTGAGATCAGCACTGCTGGAGTGGTGGCCCACTGGGCACACACTGGACTGACCCATAGAGCTCCATGGATGTCAGATTAGGTCTTGGACCAGCAAGAGATAAACCAAGAAAAACCCTACGAGGAAAGGAGTCCAAGCCAGGCCCATTTCCCATAAAAAGGCTCAGACGTGTAAGATCTTCATTAGCTCCACACCCCATAAGTCTATTTTCGTGGGCCTTTAACATAATGGGCGAAAATATGTCCCATGTCCCATAGTGGCAGCCACACGTACAGAGATAAACCTGGAGGAATCCAGTGTTTCACATGTTGCTATGAATGCCCAGAATGAGAACTACAGGGAAGAATTTTTATACCTGGGGCAGTGATCATGAAACACAGTGTCACAGTTAGGGATGGGGGAGGGAGAGCATGGGAGACCCAGGGCAGGCAAAAATGTCACTCAGCCTGGCCCACACCTCTTAGGCTCCCACAACAAGCCATACTGTTGCCATGATGCTGAAGGCCTCCTCAAGGGTTATTAACACCCTGTAAATTTGGTGCCCTGGAACAGAGCCCCAGCTGTCCCACCCTCATTACGCCCACACTGTCATCAGTTGCCCAAGTTCACATCCTCAGACCTGTTCTCAGCATCTCACTCTCATCCCCAGAGTCTAAACAATCGACTCCTCTTGTTTCTGCATTCAGCATTTCTTCAACACATGCTTCCTTCTCTGCTCATGAAGCCCTTGCTCCAGTCACACCCTCTAACCTAGATGGACAGTGGCCTCCTTGCTGGCCTCCACCTCAAGCTACGTCTCACTCACCCTTCCAGAGCTTCCAACAACACCTTTTTCAAGCTCAGGCCTCCTCCCCCTCCGCTTCTCCCTCCCTTACCCAATGGACTCCAGGCACTCTCTTCAGCTCCAGGACCACATGAAAACCCCTTAAAATCTGCACACCTGCTAGCGCTCTTCTGGTCACCCAAATGGGTCCCCTTGCCGTGCCATCTCCCACCACCATGTCTTTGCACTGGCTGTCCCCCCTCAGCTCTGCTGTTTGGAGCCCAGGCTTCCTTTCAGATTGTGCAAGGTTGACTTTTTCGGGCGCCCTTTCTCAGAGGCTCGACCCAGTGCCGCAGCCTTCCCTTCCACACCCACCTCGGGCACACTACCTCCTCGGAATGAGGCTCCCGGTGAGGGCAGTCAGTGCTTCTCCCCTGTGAGGGTCACTATGTAGTGACTGCTTCCCTCTAAGGATTTAGCCTCACCTGCATCTTGTCCATCAGACCCAGGTGTGGTGGCCTGGCTGACCACGGCCTGCCCCTCCTGCCAGGGAGCCCCAGGTGGCATCCAAGTTTGTGAGCCTTGGGGGTGGCTCATAGGAGTATCCCCGAGTTCCTAAAAATGTGCCCCGACAACAAGAGAGGGCATGTTTGCAAAAAATAAATGAAACAAAGACCAGGGAAAGAATGAGAGAGACCAGAAGGAGGCTGGGGCGCCAGAGTGGCGCCCCATCTCGGCACTGGGGGTGTGCAGTCAGCACCTCCTGCTGGACAAGCACATGCATACATTGCCCTCACACTGGCGGCAGTGCCAGGTCTCCATTCTGGCTGGCCCAGCAAATGGGTGCCAAAGGCAGCAAGAACCTGTGGGCCAGTCCTGGACTGAGGGCCTGCCTGGTCCCCCTGGGCAAGCTTGTGTCCCCTGGCTAGCAGACAGGGGCTTAGACTACAAGATTGAGGCCTGCAGGAGTCTCTGGGCTCCCTCGCACACCCCAACGTCCCACTGTTAGGATGCCCTTGGCAGCCAAGCATGCTCAGGAATGTGAGTTTGAAAATGAAACAGTCCCTCAAGACTCTTCCATTCTCCTGGTCATCCCACAGCCAAGGAAGCATGCCAAGGTCAAGACTGGCCCTCTGCGATGCCCCCAGAGTGGATACCATGTCACGGGAAGGCTCCCACCCAAGGGAACTTGGTGTCTGCATGCAGACATCTCATCTAGAAAGCGGGACGCCTAAACTCCATAACCTCAATGTCTCCCCCCAGCTCCTATGTCTATGAAGGATAAGGCCACTCAGCTCACTCATGGCTAAGCTTTGCACTACATGCAAAACCTGCCCCAAGCTTCTCCTGCAGAACACACATACAACTCTACCGGGGGGGGGGGGGAATCACACCACGTTCCACCAGACTGACCACACTCCAGCTAAGGGGCCTGCATCCTGCAGAAGTCACTGAGAATGGACCTCAGCTCTGTATGGTAACACAGGCCTGCAGTGAAGTACGGGGAGACCGGAGGGTCATCGAAGTAAGAGAAGCTGACTGGTCTCCCCCTAAGACCCTGAAATCAGGTCCCTGGGCTGAGGCCAGAGAGCTTCCCACAAAGGATAGCGTGAAGGTCACATGGTGGCCCCAGACCAAGCCAAGGCCACATGATGGCCCTGGACTGGGCCAAGGTTCCATGACAGCCCTTGGTCTATCACTCTTAAAAGGCACAGCTCACCTAATTCTGTGGAAGACACACCAACTATCAAGGAATGGAAGAAGCGGCTGTCGCGTCAATCAGCGCTTGATGGGCAAGGGCCATCAGCATGGGCGGGCAGGCGCCCAAGAATGCTCCATGGAGCCGTCAGGAGCGGCCGCTCCCTTGTCACATCCTCCCAGTGTCTCTATCAGGCTCCAAGCCCAGGGAGCCCCTAGGCCCACCACCAAGTGCCACCCCCAACCCCTTTTGGTAGGCTGAGGGCAGACAGGCCTGGGCCGGGTAGAAGTCAATAACAGCAGAGAAGAAGTCAGAGCTGCTGGCGGGTTGGTGACAACAGAAAGCTTTGGACGTCACGGTCTGGAGGGTGAGCAGCCCCCAAGCTTCCTGTCCCCGTGGGTGGCTCTCCGGCAATGGTGATGTGTGTCCAGTTGACAAGGAGATGCGAGGCGACATGATGGGGCAGAAGCACAATGGTCAGCGTTCAGTGCATGGGGTTCAGATTCCAGACGGGATTTCTTCATGCTCTGCGATGACCTAAGGGCCTCAGTCTCCTCATCTGTAAAGTGGGATTGCACCATGTAGAGGAACACTAAGGAAAGCATCTGGTGAACTCAAGATCCTCCCCATCTTTGAGGAGCAGGAAAGGAAGGCCCCATGATGCGCTTATGCTCCCGGACTGACTGAAGTCTGGTCAGATCCCAAGCTGACCTTCGGCCCAGGCCTCTCTCTTCTGGCCCCAAGCCAGAGCTCCTCTGCTGAAGCATCGGACTGGTCCTGGGTTCAAAGCTGAGCTTGACCACTTCCTTACTTGTGTGACTGCAGGCAGGTTCTCTCTTCGGAATAACTGGTGTTTCTGGTTCATTCACCTGTAATCCTCTAAACCAAGAAAGCTCTTCTTCTCTGACCATCTGCTGCAGCAGACACCTAAGCTTTAGGGGCCACCTGTCCTTCATCCTTCCTCCAAAGGACGGGGCGCTCCACTCCCCAGAGATGTTGAATTGACCCAATTTTTCTTCTTGGCTCGGGGTCTCTAAGTGCCCCAGATGCTGAGGAGAGGTACACTGTGTGAGTGAGAGAGAGAGACATCTCCCCAGAGCCAGGGGCCTCCCCTCTTGACTTCCTGTGGGAAGGCCTCTCGATCTTATCAACATAATGCTTCCCGGAGACATCCAGCAGACCCCAGTTGTTCTGGTTTCTGAATCCGGCAAGCTAACAGTGGTTTAGAATTTCTCACTCACGACCATGAGCAGAGCCTCGGAGCACTCCCTCCCAGGCCAGTGCAAACTCCCAGAAACTGGATCCGCTGGCTCATGTGTCCGTCTGCTGTTTAAGTAACAGGCTGTTCCATTTCTGTTTGGGAAGCCTTTCCAGGAGAAAACTTCCAATGTGCACATGTGAATGGGTCCCTGAGGCCAGCCTGCCCTTTCAGTGAGAACGGGTGTTTACAGGCTGATTTTACGCTCTTCTGGCAGCTTGGCAAAAAGGAATTTGATTCATCCATAGTACGCCGTGGCTGGGCTCAGCCGAACTGGGACGCACTTCCCATCTCAGTGCCGGCTCCCTGACTCACACAGAATCAGACCTCAGAACTGGACAAATGGACTGTGTTAGAAATAAGGGGCTTGCAGAACAACACTGAATTTTGAAGGGGAGAAAGAGGGAGGGTCATATTCTTCAGCTTGGTATTTTAAATCTCTCCCCTCCCCCCTTTTCCCATATTTTGTATGCTGTTTTTTTCCAAAGGAAAAAATGTCTAAATTTCAGCAAAGAGCCTGGGAAACATTCAGAAAGCTTTCCTCATCTAATTCTGTTGACAAGATCAATTCAGGGACACTGTGAAAAGAGCCCCATTGATCTGTCTGGCAGTGCTCCCACACGCCTCTCTCTGATTGTATAGTTTACACCTGAGACCTAGTGACAGGATGGGAGCGATATTTTTATGTCCCTTTTTAAAGGATTTTCTTCCTTACAACAACCAGAAGCCAATCTGGCCTGAATCTAGAATCTGATATGTACAGTCCCTACAGCCTTGGCCTTAGATAAATTAACTATCCAGGGGCAGCTTTTGGGCCCCATCTGGATCTATGGTCCTCTGATCCCTGGTAAAAAACTCAAAACATTATAAAGTCTCATTTGTATACAAGCAGGAAAAAAGGAGAAAGCTGGGGTTGGGGGGCACTGTTTCTCAGGTGAAGGGGAAAAGCTGTAAAGGACCACCTGAACTCCTGACTTGTTTCAGATAATTCCCAAGGTCAAGAATAGCGGGCCAGGTGGGATTTAGAAGCAAAAGGGAGAAAAGTGCTGTTTCTAATGACCTTCTTGTACTTCTAGAGGAGGACACAGGACCCACTTGCTTCAGCACCTGGGAGACCCTGGCAACCTTAGGAGCTCACTTCGGGGAGATGGAGGATGACTCCCAGCTGGGGGGAGTGGGGCATCAGACACCCCATGCGGGGCAGCCAGACTGGCGCTAACCAGCCCACTGTTCCCCCTCCCCAGCTCGCCATCCCCTTCCCAGGATAATCACCCAATTTCTAAAAGTACAGAAAAGGGAATAATACTGAATATTATTGAAGAATATTGAAATAAATGTACAGGTTTGGCAATCACCTCTGGACTGGCTGGTTACAACCTCAAAGGTGACAAATAAGGAATCGGAATGCAATTTACTCAATACATTTTGCAAAATGGAAAATAGCTGCTCATTCCACTCTCCATCCATCTGCCTACTGTCTGGATTCCAAGGGGACCCTGTGGACGAGGGGGCAGATTCCAGCTGACTGAATGCCCAAGGCAGTGGATGGGAGCTTCTGACGCTGGGCCTGAAGGCCGTGATTGGCACCTCAGACATCTTGGGATGTGCAAAAAGCCCCTGCCCATCCCCATCCTTCAGGGCAGGTACTCCAGGTAACACGGGGCCAGGAGGGCCCCATGGAAAAGTCCTGGATTTAAGAGTCTGAACCCTCACGGACCTTTGAGACCTCGGGAAGGAAAAGTAACCACCAACACTTATAAACACTTCAGGCTGATGATGCTCTTTCCATAGAGGAGCCCACCTGTGAGTCAGGATGCGGAGACCAGAGACAAGGTCCCTCCCACCTCTGAGGCTCCATACCTGTAACCCCCTACCAGACAGATGGAGATACTGAGGCCCACAGTCACACAGCATATGGGGCAGGATTTGAACCCAGGCTGTCCTAACTCTGAAAACAGCATTTGATCCACTTCCCAAAGCTACCTGTGTCCAAAAATATATGTGGAACAGGCCCTTTGGGAGAAAAATTTGCCAAGTCCTTTTATAACCATGAACTCATTTGAAGACTTGTATTAAATGAAAATTTCTCCAAGAGCCAGGGAAAAGGCTCCACTTACTCACTGGCCCCAGACGCGATCTTTTTCTCATGCTGCTACTGAGGCTGGCTCTGTGCCTTCAACAGCCAGAGGCCAGGCTGGAATGCGAGGATAGCCTGCCCAGAACACCCCGAGTCAGCCTAGAAGGAACAAAGCTCTCTCCCAGTTGGGCAGCTCTAAAGATGACCATGTCTGTCTTGAAGAGGACATGGGTCTGTGCCATGGGATGAGGTGTCCATGGCCAGACTGGTTACTAGGGGGCTACTTCTGTAAGTGGCCTTTTCCTTCTTTTTTACTGAAGGATGGCTCACTGGAGGAGGAGAGAAATGCTAGGAACAACAAAGACTTTGACAAAAATGGACAACTTGTAAAAACCACAGGCCCTGGGGCTCTGGGCCCAAACCCTTCAGACACAGCCCTGGACGACTCTCAGAGAGCGGGGAGTGTGGCTCACAAAGAGGAGAGGAAGCATGTTGGAGGGCAGGCCAGGGAGCAGCTGGCAGGCATGCCAGGGACCTGACTTTGGGAATTCATGTCCACAGGGTGGGGAGTGGAAACAGAGCCTTGATGTCTCTGAGGTCCTGGGACACACTGATGGGTCTGCTTGGCCACAGACATGCATGGGCTGGGAGGCTTCAGAAAGCATTTCTCTTCCCAACTGAAGAAGACACATCAACATCTCTTATGGTGCCAAGGCCTAGGATTCTGTTTGGGGCGTCTCCCCCAGCAACGTCTTCCTCCCTCCAACCCGCGCTGAAGCAGCCTTTGTTATCTGCTGGAGTCAGTCACTTCTCCTAAGGAGATGGGGTCTGACTTCCAGGCATCCCCTGAACAGCCAGGCTGAGCACCTCCTGCCCTGGCCAGCATGGCCAAAGGCAGGCTTGGGCTTGCCAGAGAGCCCATGCTGAGAACCTTGGAAACCCCAGTGGGGCCCAGCCATGCAGAGGAGGGGCCCAAAGGCAATGGAAGTAAGGGGGCAGAGGGGCTGGTCCCACCATCTGCTAACGAGGGTATAAAAATACTCCGGCAATCACCTAAGTGGGGAAAGAGGATTGTGCACTCTCAGAACCCAAGTAATAAGAGTAATTGCTTCAGATGAACTAAGCAAGTGGCAAGGACAAGCCAAGGCCAGGTGGCGCAGTCCCACACCCCTCCAGGCGGGACCCAGCTTTTTGGAAGCTGCCCTCCCCTACTGCGGGCACCTCATGGGTTCCCAAGCTGATCGGGTAAGACTTCCCCCCAGAGGCAGACGAGCTGGAGTCAGACCCCACCTGGCCAGGGGAAGACCCCAGGAATGACTCAGCCTGTGGGACAGTGTTCAAACTTTCCCCCAAAGTCTAAGCCAGATCAAAGGCAGGGGGAATGCCAGGGGAAGGGGGGGTCATAAAGTCCCTGGATCCATCACAAAACCCTTTAACATTCTCAAAGGGTGCCACGGCCTCCAAGGCCCCAAGAGAATGTCAGCTACCTGATGGCAGCACCAAAGGGGGAAAATTGGGCTTCAGGCCAGGAGAGATCAGAGATGTGTAATGGGGAAAACGTGCGAGGTCAGAGATACCCCCCCCTTTGGATGTGTGTGGCCAATGGTGTGACGTAGGTTACAATGGAGAGTCTGAGGGGAGTGGGCCCCACCTGGATGGCCCAAGGCGTTGTCCATATCTCAAGTCCACAGTGCATCTCACTGGGCCCTGTGCAAAGTCAGGGCTTGAAGAAACAAAAAAACAAGAAACCCCAGTTGTTAAGCTGGACGGAGGCAGGTGGGGGAGTGGGAAGGGGGACAAGACCAAAAACGGGACAGGAAGAGGACAGCTGGAGTCTCCCATCCTGTGGAATCTGCCCTGATCATCTCAAAGGCCCCTCCTGGTGAGGAGCACCCATCCCAGCCAAGGTTCTCCCAAACAGGACGTGTGGTGGGGCAGGGGCAGGAGTGTCTGTGGCGGTGAGACGAGGGAAGGGTGCCTGGGACACAAATGGTCCAGGAAGGAGAGAGGCCTGGAGGGGAGCGCTGAGAGTCTAAGGGGATGTCGGAAGATGCAGGTGAAGGCATCGAGAGGGGATGGAGCTCTTGTGAGAGGAGGCTGGGCTGGAGACGGCCAAGTCCCCACCACAGAAAGGACACCAGCAGGCTTCACTGATGACAGTGACAAGCGCAAACCCAGACATCTACACAGAGAACGGGACCAAGGACACTTCCAGTAACTGATGGTCAGCTGTGCCTAAAATACACAGAATTGAGACTCGCACTAATGGAGCGATGTGGGACTCGTCCAGACCTTTTCCATGGAAGAAATGGGGGCTTACTTACTTACATCTTACAGAAGGGAACACTCTCCTTGGTACTGAAAAGTGAAATGTCCCGAGCATGGCCTCAGCCACCCAGGGGCCCCGAGTGTGGCCTCACCAAGGGGCCTGAGGGGCAAAATTTCTGACTCCTAGGAGGTCAGCTGGCCAAACCAATAGCTACATTTCCTTGAATCAGCACAATCAGCGCTGGGGGATGGACCTCCCCACAGTGAAGATTTCCCAGGCCTGAAACAAGCAATTCTTGTGTGAAGGTGGACCGCTGATTCACACTGAATATGGAAGGGGCCGCTGGAGTGGACACCTTAGTGGGACTGCTGGAGGGCTCAATGCACACCTGCAGGATGGAAAGTGGCCCCACCACTGGACCTCCCACAAGCGGGCATTCCATCCACACGTGCTGTCCTCCCAAGAACAGGGAGCGCTGCCTTTATTCAGTTCTGTGGTCTCAGCACTCACTACAGTGACCAGTACGCAGTAGGCACTTAATAAATACTTGTGGGGGGCTCATGGCTCCCTTGAGCCTTTCCATCCTTATCTCTGGCTGCTCCCTGATTCAAGGCCTGTGCCACACTCCAGGCCATCAGCCACATGTGCTTCCAATGCTCCAACACCACTGGCCCCTGGGGCTTGGCTCACGCCACTACTTTGCCTACACCGTCCTCTTTGATGGCGCTTTCCCTTCTCCAAGCTCTAGATTTCACAACAACAAAGAATTTTCCAATAAACTCCTCCACCTGTATGAAGCTGCTAACATTTCATAGAAAAACCACCTTCCATTTGAGTTTGTCGGGCCCCGTCAGCCACCCCTCCTTTCTACCAGCTTGGGAGAAACATCTGAGCCTGGCTTGTTTGGGGTCTAGACTCCAGGCTGCCTGGGTGGGGGACACACCGTGAGAGGTGGACCTGCTCCTCTTAGATTAAACAGTAGAGAAACGGCCACTTTTTACAGAGGACACACTTTGGCATCAGAGCCTGGCCTGGGGTCGCTCCCATCTCACACTGTCGTCATCAGCTTCAGACAAACTTGAACGCGGTGAGGAAACAGCAATGGCAATGAGGAGGGGCAGAACTACTCATGGACCGCGTGGCCAATGTCGAGCCTCAGTTTCCCTCGCTGTAAAATGAGGGGTCTGGGTTGGATGACTCCTGGGGAGCTCTATTCACCTACTGGAAACCTTTAAAAAAATGCAACCTAGGGCAATGTCCATTAGAGTCCCACTGAGGAAGACCAGCTGGGGCGCCATGTTGTCTGTCCTCAGAACAGTCTCAGCCCTGTGAGGATGGCGACTGAGGGGAGCTGACCCATGTGTGGTATGTGCTCAATCGACAACTGTTGGATAATCAGACCTCAAGAGTAGAAGGCAGCCCTAAGGAGACGGTCTGAGTGGGGACTGGGGAGGGGCACAGAGCTAAATGGGGACCCTCGGTGTTCTCAAGCTGGCACCGTGTTTAGTTTGCTGCAGCAGAGAATGTTACCAAGGTAACTTTATTCCACGTAGATGGGAGCCTCAGAAATCTAACTAATGGCCTCCTTCCCATTGTCAGCCCGCCATGAGGCAAGGACTCTCGTCCACCTGAAGAAGCAGAGGAACAGTCAAGACCCCAGCCTTGCCATCTACACCAGCCTGTCTACATGTATGTAGTCCATTTATCTGGCCGCTTCAGCAGAGCTAAAAATGAAAACAAAGCCAAACACCAAAGGAAGAAGGCAGAGGTGTCTCCATCAGTGGCCCCTGAGCTATCGGTGGCTCCACACAGTTTTAAGAGGCTAAAGGACACCTCCATTTGCCAGGAGATGGGCTCTAGGCTCCAACATGGAAACCTTCTGCATGACCACGGCCCACAGACCTTCCTTACAATGCCCAAGAATCAGTCAGGGCCGTCTCAGATGCACCGAGTAATGTCCCTGCGGTTCTCCTGTCCACACTGGCTGCAGAATATCCTCTGCAGAAACTGCCTGGCCCCTGCACCGGTGAAAGACAGATGTCCACATTTTTATTTAAAGAATAAAAAAATAAAGACAAGGGCTCATGAGTCCATGAAGAACAGAGAGAATTTTTTTAAAGACACAAAATAAAATTCCTTGGTAAAAGGTGCTGAATCCTATGGCAGTGCCTACCACAAAGAACCTGGTCTGTTTTCTGACCTGAGATCCAGTGATCCTGAAGGTCCCTCCGGCTCCAGATCTGGTGGGATCATCCTCCTCAACAAGGCACAATCTTGGTCCCATTCGTCTCTGCCCTCAAAACAGACAGAAATAGCCGATTCCTTTGGAAGCCAAGCTGGAACTGATTCCTTCAGACTGGCAGCGTTAAAGCCTGCCGTGGCAGAAGGACAGGTCACAGCGTCCCCCGGCCAGTCGGGATTTAAGGGCAGCTCAATCCTACCTCCCTTCAGTGACTGGGGGGCATGGAGATCTTGGCCTCGCCTCTTAAAATCCCCTCCTTGTAGGGATGAGGGTAGAGGGGGATCGGAGCCATTTCTGAACTGTGGGTGCGGGCTGCAGGGGAGGAGGGAACCACCAAGGGAGTCAGAGGCTTTCTCAGGGGGTGATGGTGGTGGCGTCTGTCTGCATTAGTGAATGCGCATTTGGTTGAAAAGTACCACTGATGGTTTATTTGGCAGAGAAACTGATTTATTCTCTGATGAGTTTCCTATTCTAGTTTTATGAAATTCCTTGAAATGGATACAGAGCCCAGGCACAAAGATGAAAAGCCCACATCCCTTGGCTGGTCATAATGTATCCGGACTGACCACCACCCTCCAGATTAAACGAGGAGGAAGAAAGAGGCTCACGTCTGTGGGAAGGTGGCATCGAATTCAAAAGAAAATTCAGGCAATTTTGCAGGTCCTACTTTAGCTAAACCTTTCAATGACTTCAATGAGCAGATAATCTTTCTGTGATTATGACCAAACCTTCCTGTCGCCTAGCAACACATAATTAAGGAATATGTTTTCAGATCCGCTTTGCAAGCTGGCCATTATCAGATGAGATCGCTACAGCAACAAATGTGGTCCTCATGCAAATGAGCCGGCTGCAAAGAAAGCATGTCTGGCTCGTGAAGGACAAGGGGGCACGTGGAGGACCCCCGAGAAATCGCAGGAGGTTCTGGTCACACGCGGACCACAGGCGCACGGGTAGAAGCAGGCAGACCAAACATAAAGTGACCAGCCAGAACCAACAGAGAAGAGCTCCCGTGTCCTTCATGGGACGAAAGGCAGCCCCCTCCCCCACAGGAAAGCCAGACCCGAGAGATTCTTTTCTTTCTATAAAGTGTGGTCACAAGTGATCGTGAAGGGACCCTGGTGAAACCCAGCCATGATTTTCTGTTTCGGCCTGAGATTCAACGGCTCATACACAGTGCAGACCAAATGAAGAGTCACCCTCAGAGCAGAGGGAGCACCCCCTTTTGCCCTTCAGGAGGGGGGGTTTAGTAGTTCATTACACCCCGATGGGGCAGGGCTGTCTAGCTTTGAAATTTCCCAACAACCTCCAAGACAAATGCCTGTTCCCTGAATGGCATCGTGGGTGAGTGGGGAGGGAAGGGGACGGCCAGAGAGAAAGACCTCTGTTTCTGGCTTCCACTGGCCATTTCCATAGGGCCACCATTTCCTTATGGAGCCAGGAGGCAAAACCTTATCGTGGGGTTGTGCTCAATGGTGTTCAGAGGCGGTCTCCATGTCAAGGACAAAATGTCTGATCCGACCACAAGCTAACTGTGGCCAACGTCCCCGTGGGAACAGGTTTTTAACCAAAAATTGCTAGTTGCTACTCTTGCTCTGTTTCTGTCTATGCCTGACCAAAGCCTTTAAAACATTAAACCTGTATCCGAGACACATCCCCACATTTCCCTTAATTGAACCCATGGGCATAAAAAGGGGATAATCACTGATTTAAGCACAAACCCACCTCACTAATGGCTCACATCCTACCACCCGTGCCAGGAAAACAACATCTCCTCACAGGCCTGGAAATTCCATGAGGAGGCAGCTGCTGAAAAGGGCATTTCTTTTCACCCCAAGTCTGAAGGACTTCTGAAGGAAAGGCAAACCCAGTGGAGCAGAGCAAGGCTGGAGTTCCCTTTGGGGAGCCCAGTTACAGGGGTACGGGTGAGGGCAAATCCCCCAATCAGCCTCTCAAAGCCTCAGTCCTCATCACCCCCTCCCTCTAAAGCTGGATCCACACCAAGACCCACTGGCTTGGGGCAAACTCCCCGGGTAAAACCCGGGACATCGTCATCTCCCTGGTCCTGTCCCTTCTTCACCTAAAAAACAAAGGGATTGCACATGATGGCCTCTCCCACCCCGGCCAGCCCAAGACTCATCATCATAGGAACCCATGCTCATCACATTCTTGTTACAAATACCTCCTTTACCACAACAAGCTAAGCCAGCAGAGGCCCTCAGTCTAAGGAATGAGGAGGACCAGTGGTCAAGGCTTATAGCCCAAGTACAGATGGACAAAACATCTGAGGGACAGATTATTTAAGAACGACGAGCCAAGGACGGCGATAAAGACACCCACGCACCCTGCCCAGCAGACCATACTAAGCTAAAGAACTTAAGCAATTACTTTGTTCAGGTGAGATCATGGTGGAGACAATGATGGGGGCTCCGGTGCGCCTGGCCACCTTCTGATATGGAGAATGAGGCGTGTGGAGACTCTGGCTGGCTGCTGGTGGCAGGGTGGCATCCATCGGAGCACTGGGCTTTCTCAGCAGCTGGGGGCTGCTGTGGGGGCTGTGCAGTGGAGACATGGCAGCAGTGCGGTCCCGCTTCATCAGCTCCATGGGCACTGTGTAAGCAGTAGAGTAGGCAGTTTTGGGACTGGGGTGGATATTGTTCTGTACCGTGGTGGTCATAGCTATGCCAGCCTGGGGGGAGTAAGACGGTCCCAAGCGGGCATTTATGGTACATGGCACAGGAGAATTGTATCCCGGGTTGGGTGGGAAATGAGGATTTGGATTGGACATGCCAGCGGCAGAGTAGGTGGCTGTCTCTAGAAGGTGCTGAGATGGTGCGCTAGAGGGTCTCCGAGTCACTTCTGAGCGGGATGAGACTGCATGCAGTGGGAAAACGGACTGCTGCTGGACGGGGCTGCCACCCACCATGGTGCCCGGGCCAGGCTGTCCCAAGCAGTCATTAGGCAGAGGCTCACTTCGATGGCTGAAGCTGTTAGACCGGGTCCTGGGGCGTGACTGGGGGACCTGGCGGCCTTGCAGCTCAGCTCGGCAGTGACCAGCCAGCCGGGACAGGACACGTGCCTGACCCAGGTTGGGGGCAACAGATCTGATATCATTCTCCTCCATCATGGCTAACACACTGAAGCGATCAAAGCCCTGCTGGAGCAAGGCACTAATGGTGCTCTCGGACACGCCTTCTGTCCTCAGAAGGGCCATGAACTCAAGGTCCACATTCCTCTTGCCATCCTGCCCAGAGAAAGCTGCCGACGCTGGGGCCTGCGAAGGGGCCATACTGGGCTCGTAAGTCTCATATGCGATCTTAGCATTGAGGGCTTCCTGGGCCGGACCATAGCTGCGGCTCATGGGGCCTGCTGGGGTCCTCGTAGCCACAGTGGGCAGACTGGGGTCAACCACTAAGCACGTTGGTGCCGTCTGCCTGGCAACGGAAGGGGGCTCGAGGGGCCTCGCACCTACATCATTCAAGAGGGGCCGGTTGGGATAGACCGGTGCTTCTGCCCCGTACCTCAGAGAAGGCTCGGCTCCATACCTGGAGAAGGAGGCGTCGCGGCTCCGTATTCTCTGGCCCTCGGGGATCACTTTCCCCCCAGGATCGCAGTAAAGGCGACTGGCTTCGTGAGCGGCAGGTGACCGACCTTGTATCTGATCCCACACCAATCGGCTTCCGGGTATCCCATAATTCAGCCCTGGTCTGTTAACTGTTTGGTCCCTGAAGTAGGGAGGCTCTTTAGGGGATCTTCCTGCTGCTAAAGAGGGGTCACTGTACAAATCCTGTGAGGGCAGAGGGTTCCGTCCAGACATTGCTACCTGCTTGCTGTCGTAATAGAGAAATTCAGGAGCAGAGCTCTTCCTTGGGGGACCCGCAGCCAACACAGCGTCCTGGTACAGGTATGGCTCTTGTCTCAGCTCGAGCCCCCCATGCATCACAAACTCAGGGCCCTGAGGGCTGGGCTGCTCGTACCAGACATGCTCACCACTGGGAGTCAGAGAGCTCCTTCTGCCAGGGCACAGTCTCTGGTAGTCCAGGGCACTATCATTTCCCCAACTGCCGTCATACCAGCCGGCAGCATCCCAGCTCTGGGAACGACTGATGTTTCCCGGCTTGTTCGGGACCGGCATTGGAGAGGGAACAATGTCTGCGGAGGAGGGTGGGCAGGACACTTTCCTTATGAATCTTCAATTACCTACGTCCAAAAAAGACCAGGCTGCCCGGGAAGCCCTCCGAGACAGCAGCAGCGACCCACCAGGGGTTTTGCGTTTCAAAGTATTTCCTGAATTATTAATTCTCTGAAACTTTAGTAGACAAAACAGAGAGAGCTCCTGGTAACTGTGCCTCTCTCCATCAGCATCGGTGAAAGGTCTTTTCTGTCTCATTCAGCCCCAGAAGGCGGTGGGCCCACTTAATCCGGCCCAGTTATCCTCCAGCCTGGGCCGGCGCTGGCTCACAGGGCTCCAGGCAGAACCGACTGGGGATTAAGAGCTAAAGAAAGCCTGCAAAGCTTTGTTCCATGTGACACGGCATGGAATTAGGCCGCCGAGTGAGGCGGCAGCTCCCACCCATGCAGACCTGGGAATTCTGTCAGCAATCGCCTTGGCAGGGGAGGCAGGCATCCCTGCCCCCTCCCCCACGAGTGCTCCCTGTCCTCCTGCAGCCCTTCAGGATGGTCTGTCCCACTTTCAAGGAGAGGGAGAATAAAAAGGCTGGCTTCTGAGTCCGTTCCATCCTAATCCCCCTGATATGTTAATCCATTGGACATAACACACACTAATGAAATGGGAACAGGCAGACAGGACTGGATGGAAAGCAGGGACACAAGGCACCCTGCAAGCCAAAGGAGAATGGGAATGAGCTGGGGCCAGGGGGCCGATCCTCTGTGCTTGGGCTCATTTACTCCAGAGCTCTCCCGCCTGGAACTCTGCTCTATTTAAAAACAACCATGACAAAAACCACCTAGATTAGATTTCTTGTGCTTGTTGGCCTAAGAAACAACCTTCTAGGGAGAAGAATGGATTCTACAGAGGCCCCTGGATTGGGAATTCTCAGACCCCAGGAAAGGTCACGGGAGAGGGAGGGAGGATGGCTCTCCCTTCTGCACCCACTTCCCTTTCCATGTTTTTAGGCAAAGAAAGGATGTTTCCCAACTTGGGCGATCTTGCAGCCCTCACCATTCACCGAGTTTGCACAGGATGGGCTCCAAGCTCCTGGCTTCTTTTGATAAAGAAATCCTGCCTGCGGACAGATAAGGTTCAGAGGTAATTCCATAAACACCACCTCCAGGGAGGACAGATTCACAGGGGCTCATTTTTCCTCTGCTTCAGGATTCTAATTAATAATATGTTAACGAGGAGCAAATTTTGTAAAGCATGAATTCTTTCAAGGTAATGCACTAGTGGTCTGTTGTTTTGTTTCAAGGAAACTGCCTTCCACCTGCAGCTGCTGGGAGCTCGACTGAGGGTTCAGGAGGGGGTACCCGACACCCAAATCTGACCCCTTTAAAGCAAATGCTTCGCACGGCTCAGACACACTCGCCATCTTCACAAAGTAACTGTTTACTTAACCGTCATTTAACACTCAAAGAGTTCTTCTGAGGCCCATGGGGTCTGTGTGTGGTTAGAAGCAAGGCAGAGGAGAGACAATGGACCACCTGCAGGCACCAGAGCCCTCTGGAGGTGGCAGGCCAGACTCGGCTCTGTTCATTCGCACTCCTGTGAGCCGGGCAAGAATTCTACCTTAAAATGCTCCAGAATGAGAGCATTGCCCTGAGTCTGCACTGAGAGCAGCTCAGATTGTGCACTGAACCCACAAATCTGCTAACGCTCATTAATGCCAACACCTGCCAATGGCCCCAACGCCTGGCGCTATCTCTGACCCAAATGCTCACCAAGTCACATGGTCAGCCATAAAAAACCTCTCATTGGTTAATGCCCCAGAGTCAAAAATCCCTTCCAATATGGTATTTTTAAAAATGCAGATCATCCCTTCCTAGGACACATCCAAAGCAAACCCAGAGGATTTGAGGAGACAGGCCGCCTTCAATCACCTATTCCCGCCCACTGGTGAGAGTTAGGAAAAACTCCTGAGAAGGGGAGGCCTGTAATCCCAGAATACGTTGCGGGGGGGGGGGGGGGGTGGCTCCCCACAGGGCCTACTTCACAGGATCAGGGAATGTCAGCTGGGGAGGTTCCTAAAACACACAGTGAGGGTGTACTAATTACTTCTTGACTTGGCCTTGGGTCTTAAATCCAACCTGAACCTGAAGCTGGCATCACGTGAGAATGTGGCCATCCACCGTCTGACTGGAGATCCCCAGGGAAGGATACTGGGGCAGAGCGGGGCAGCGCCAGGCAGGATCCCACAGCTCCCAGGAAGGAGGCCCATTCTCCTGAGGCCCTTGCTAATGTACAGCCAACTTTCCCTACATGTAACCCATGGGCTTGCATTCTCTCTCTCTCCCCCACCCCTCTGTCTGTCTCTCCTCCCTCTCTCTCTCTCCCCGTCTCTGTTCTGTTTCTCTCTCTCTCTCTTTCTCACTTTTATCCACCTCTCTGCTTCTCTCTTCTCCTGCTGGACTGAACCAATAAAGAACATGATGGATGGAGAGAAGGAGGGTGTGTGTCTACACTGGATGGAATGGAGCCTTGAAGGACTCAGGAAAACCCAGGTTCAAATCTCTCCTTGGCCAAAGACTAGCTGAGAGACTCTGGGCAAATCACTGAACTCAGTGAATCTCTGCTTCCCCAGAGGGGACAGTGATATATGTCATCTATCCCAGCATTTATAACAGTTCCCAGCACACAGTGGGTGTCCCAAGACCCAACTCACAGAGTCGCTGTCAAGAGGCAACGAATCAAAGCACTTTGAAAACCCTGAGATGCTACAGAAATGCCAGACATTAGTATCAGCTCTAATAACAAGAGCCCCTACTACGTGCCAGGCACTGCGTGAGGTCCTGACCAATGGGCACACAGCGGGTGCTTAACAAACACTCGAAGGAATCCTTAGCAGGTGACCTGCAGTGAAGAAGCCCAGGGTCCCCCCAGGTCTGATGCTACACCAGCTGCTGGAGTAGGGGCAAAGAACATCCCCCCACCCAGCTTCAGACTCTTCATCCATAAAATGTGGATAACAGCCCCTCCCTCCAAAGGAGACAGTATCTGTAAGGCCGTCACTCAGCCCCCAGCCAGGGCTGTCAGCGTTGTTATTACTGAGTGAAAACAGCGTCGCTATCATTATTTAGGATCTTCGGGGCCAGGACCTGGCCCGTCTCTGCTGCCAAACCCTCGAGGCGACTTTTCATAGGAAAGCGCCACACTGGCCCCCATCTCAGAAGCCACTGCCCTGCCCCACCAGGGAGGTCTGCACTGCACCCCGATGAAACAAAGGACGACGTGCCACACACGCAGGGCCTGGCACGCAACTGATAATAAATACTTGCTGGTTGCCTGAACCCTTAATTCCCAATAGATCAGAAACTCCTTGTGGGAAGAACCTGTTTGATACTTGTCTTTGTGTCTCCAACATCTGCCATACAATTGGCGCTTAATCAATGCTTTTGTCAGTTTATTATAAACTTAGGATCCTCGAGGGGCAGGGGGATGTTGTATTGCCAGTACTTAGCCTAATACCCTGTACTCAGTTGGCACTTAATAAATGAGAAAAAAAAATGCTACTTGTTCTCCTGTGGGCAGAATCCCCATGGGGAAACCCATGAAATTTAACTTTTAACACATCTAAGCTCACAGCTTGTCCCAGAAGCCCAGCTCTGGGTGGGAGGCTGAATGCCAGGCCCTGGGATGGCTGGGGCTCCCCAGGGGATCCTTCTGACAGGGAGGGTAGGACGGCGGAGCAGTGTGACACGCGTACTTCCTAGCCTGAGCGTGTCCAAGCGGCTCTTTGTTGTCGTCAGAGATTCAGTTCTAAGAATCCACTAAATACAGAGAGAACCTAGCCTGTTTTTGTCTTTTTTTAATCCCCCTCACGCCCTGGAGAAATCATGTCTTTGCTTATACCAACTAGAGGAAAAGGGAGAAAAAAATCTTGAAACGGTTTAAAAAAAAGGAGAGACCAGCCGGGCGGGATGGGCTGCTTTAAGGCCGTCTCTTCCTCTAAATTGGATGAGGACAAAGGGAAAATTAGCTGAATTCTACAGGAATCATTTTCACTAATCAAAGGCCCAGCGGAGCATCTGAAAGCACTCAACTCTTGGACGGGAGCCACCGGCTTTTTACCGATTCCCAGCCCCAGACCTTGGAGGCTACAGAACTCTGACACAGACTGGAACACCAAGGCTGAGCATCCTGGCCAAAGACCAGACTGTCAAGATCCACCGAGTGTCAGATAGTCCCAGCACCGAGTAACTCACCAGGCAGCCGTGTTCAGCCAGACCTGAAGCCGGGGCCGAGTCCATCCGATCTTGGGGATGTTCCACAAAATTCACTGGGAACCCTGGGATGAACATCAGAGCTGGGATGAGCTCAAAATCAGAGATTCACCCAAATCCAAGGGAAGCCAACGACAGGACAGAGGCAGTGACCACAACTTTCCTTGTATCTCCAGAAAACTCAGAACAATGGTGACCCCAAAATTCACTCGGATTTATAAGTCCCAAGAGCAAAACTCCCTTCCACTGGGTGTCCAAAGCTGGGGATGGGTGGGAAGAGGCCTTCCTGGGTCACATTGTCTCTCTCCTCCCATGACATTCTTCACAAGTTTCCAATGCACAGAATGCATGCTGCCCTTATCACCACGCCCTTCCAGGGCACAGCTCAGGGGGCCCCTCCTACCTAAGGCACCTCCTGATCTCCCCAATGACTAAGGCTCGACTGGATGGTACAGGTCCGATGCCCTTGGTAGAGGGCAAGGACTGTTTGTTCTTCTCCCCAGTATCTGGCATGGTGCTGGTCTTAAAGTAAGGATCCTGAGGGGTGCACTACCTACCACATTGGGGTAGAACACTCTTGAGGCTGCTTTTTAAGGAAACTATTTTGCCAAGGTTCGTGGAAATTTGGGTGGCATCACAGGAAGACCTGGCATGGTATGCCCAGGCTCAGATTATCCTATGGCAAAAAGGTGTGCCTATGGGGAGACCCCTTTCTGAGGACCCTCATGGCAAAGCCTTGTTCAGAGAAATGAACACACATGTGCCTTGGGCTCCCTGACTCTCCTCCCCTCCCAGCCCAACAAGTGCACCATGGGAGGTCCTTTCAAATCAACGCTTCCCTGTGGGCCAGCCACTCTCTCAAGCACCTCTGTAACTGTCTCCAACCATAACGACGAACCCTCCGGGGTCAGCCAGCCACAGCCCTGCAGGCTTCCACGTTTAAGAAGCAGCAGCAGGTGGCCGGCTGATAGGAAGTGAAAGGCAGAGGTTCTGCTTCCAGGGCAAAGGCCTCATGGTACCTGCACAGTGTGCAACCTTAAAGTCCTGGGCAACAGGAAAAGCAGACCCTCCCACACAAAGAAGTGTGCTACCTACGTCATGAATGAATAGTCCATTCTGGAGACTGTCAAGGTAAACCGCAATCTTGTGTTGTAACACATGAGAGAGACCATATGCTAAACATTGAACAAAAGCATCAGAATTCACTGAATGTGCATGCAATAGACGCCTACTATGTCCAACACACATGGTGGGCCACGGAGGAGATGCCAAAATGCACCTGACTTGCTTTTGTTGTCATGCTCCTAAAGCCTCTCTCCACGGACACCAGTGACTTCTGTACCGGCATCCGCAATGGCCCTTCCTCAGACCCCAAGCCCCTGACCTCTCCTAGTGACTGGCATTTAAATATAATGACGTCTTTCCTTCTGGAGACCACTGAAATAAAAGTGATGTCCATAAAGCACTTAGCAAACCTCACACACAAGAACTATAGAAGTGTTTTATTTACAATCATTTCACAAATATTTCAAGTCTTGGCTAATCTTCCTCTTCCTCCAGTAATACCTGAAGCCCACCCGCCTGACCTGGACAGAGACAAAAAGAAACAGAAACAGAGGCAAAGCTGTCAATTCAGTTTCGTCTGCCGTTGTGACATCTGGGATCGGGAACCGTCTGAGGGATCACAGTGACATTAACTTCTCTATCCTCTCCCGGCCAGGTGCCATCGGTGCCTTTTTCCCACATAATTATATCTTGGAAAACCATTAACTTCCTACTACTGTCTTGAACCAAGATGTCCATCACAGTGTTTTAGTTTTGGGGAAAAGAACCAACAATGAATGCACTCTTTTGGAGGAGAACCAGCTTCCCCAAAGCCATGATTGCACAAGCTCATTTTCAGGCTGGTGGCTGGGATGACCAGAGCAGGCTGGTGTAGCTCCTGCTCCCTCTCCCTCTCCCTCTCCAAGCCAACATGGTGACCTCCAATCCCACCACCAGCCCTTTGCTCCCACCACCCCGGAGCAGATACCCCAGAGTCTGTCTCTATGCCTCTGCTGAAATCCCTCTGCACCTTCAAGTCTAAATCCATACAGAACCCCATTCCTGATGCCTCATCTCACCCTTCCAAGGAAAAGAACCACTTCCCTCCTCAAACCCTGCAAAATTAATCAGCAAGCATTTACTGAAGTGGCGACTACAGGCCAGGCACATAGCAACAAAGGGACAAGAGGGATGGTCCCCATCTCCTAGCACACTGGCTAGGTCTCTCCCTCGTAACCATTCACTGCTTCTGTGTTTGCTTTAAAGCAGCCCTGCTATGTCCCTCGTAAAGAAGGCTCCTGATGAGACATAGGAGGGCAGGCCTGGCCCTGCTCTGATGAACACGGTCTAATTAGGGGCGTCACACACATTTTAATGAGAGGGCAGACGGAAAGGACCAAGATCCGGCAGCTTTTTAGTGCATCAGTGCAGCGGATAAGGAATAAAGCTAGGGGGAAGGTAGGGGGGTTCACTGGAGGGGCAGAAGATTAGGTATGGTGGTCCTCCAACTCATGGGAAGGGTGGAGGTGGTGACCCCTCACTCACCCAGGCAGTGTGTGGTTAAGCCCCTCTGTGTCCATGGCTTCCCTGGATGGGGCCGACACAGAGGAGACCATGGGAGAGAAGAGGCAACGGTATTTTTGTTGCTGCTCCCCAGAACATGGTGCCTAAAGAACGTTTTACGATGGAAAATCCTTGGGACAAAGGATAATAGCTAAATGCCCAAGTTCCCAAGGCTCAAAGATATTCAAGTGACTTATCCAAGGTAAGACGATGAGTAAGCTCCAGTGGATTCCAGGTACGAAGCCCTCTTGATGGCGCCAGGCTAAGACACAGAGTACCATTTCCCTAACTTTCGGGAGATAACAGCATCAGGCCTAACTGGATCCCGCCAGGAGATCTGTATATGCAAAGGTCCTGCGTCTTCTCTACAACATCAAACATTTCTCCAGGCCTGACGCTGTAAAGACCACTAACCTCCATGGCTCGTTCCTGCTACAAATTCCTCAGGGTCAGAACTAGTGAGAGCGATGTGGGTTCACAGATAGCACATGTGGACTCCTACAAAGCCCTCTGAGATGGTGCACACGGATGGCCCACCGGTGCAATGGGGACCCATGTCCCTGAGCCAGAAACGAGCCCCATTCTACTTCAACAAGGGGAACGCGAGCCTGGACGAGACCTGAATGTCTGAATATTCCTGGGTGCACACATTGCTCCAAACTGCAGCTGGGATAACAAGCTGGTCTGGCACTCTAAGCCATCAGAATAGGGAAAGCCACAGCCCAGGGGTCCTCGGGCTCGGGAACACAGCAGGGTGGCGGGCAGAATGCCTTTCCATTTCAGGGCTATTCCTCCACACCGCGGGTGGTGCCATGCTCAGGGGAGACGTTCCATCAGCTGAGAACAAAGAAGGTTCTGAAATGCTGAAGCCAAGACAAAGCCTTCTGGGTGAATACAGAAAACAGACTTAGAAAGCCCCTCAGGTTTCCCCAGAGAGAAGCATTTAAACTTTCTGTCTAGTAACAGCGAGTCGATCTTTTAAGACCACAGCACGTTTGTGTAAACTGGGGGTTGGAGTCTGGAAAACCAAAACCAGGAAAGCTCAAAGGGTTTTGGAAACAACCGAGACAAGAGGGGAATGTGCCAGCATCTAAGAGATGTTTGGAGTTTGAGAAAGTGATGCCCAGGGACCCCGCTACAAAATGCAACAAGTGAGATGCCCATTGCTGAGAGGGCAAAGGAGAAATCAAAGGGCCCTGTGCTTGGGGCTCAAAGGGGCTGTAGGTTCCCATCAGGAGGGAATTAAGTGAGGGCCAGGGGCGAGAGCATTTTCCCAAGTGACACAGAGCAAGCTATACTTGGTGCTGGAATTTGAACCTGGGACCTCCATCCCCAAACCCTGCCAGGTCCACACTCCACAGGAGTTGCAGACCCTCCAAAAAGACCCAAGTTAACATTCACCTGCCCAGGGCCACTTACAGAAATCAGGCCAGGCTGGGTCACTGAAGGCAGGGACCTGCCCCGGCTTCCCTGGACATGGGGACCCTGGGGGTTCCATGTCTGCCAGGCAGCACCCAGCACTCTTCATTCTGGAGGAGCTTATGGCCAGACTCGGTGACCCTTTTAGTCACAGTCACTTCCGAAGTACCCAGGAGCAAGAGCCCACCCACAGGAAGCCATTTCCTGGATTAGAATCTTGCATTCTTAGGGGCCTGCCTTCCTGCCTCCCCACCCCCACATCTCTAGCACATGCCAAGAGCAGGGACCTGCTATTATGAAACCCAAAGGAAGAACCAGATTGTGGGGAGAGGGAGGAGGCTGAACCCCGACTCCTTGCCAGCCCCACTCCGCCTCCAGGCTGTCTCCTGCCTTTCTCCGAACAATCTCATTGTCTCACTGGGTTCAGTCTATGTGTAAGTAATGTCTAGGTGCCCATTGTATATTTATAGAACTAATGTAATTATAGCTAATCACCTAATTAGTGGAAGCCTACATAATTGCTTAATTGGAACATGCCGTTATGATGTATAGCCAGCCACCTTGTAAATCCCACTTTCAAGATGTAAGTTTGGGGGGGACTGAGATATCTATCCGATGTAATTAGGACCTAAAGCTGCTGGTCCCCATCAGGCTTGGGGGGAATACTCTGGTTTCTTTCACGCTTCTAGGATTTCAACTTTGTTCACCCCAAAGGAGTATATAGGTACATATACATACAATGTATGTATTTTTTTTTATTTTGGGGCCATATTTTACTTAAGGAGGAGAAAACCTCCATACTTGAAATCTCGCAGGAAGATTCTGACCCCACTAAGTTCTACTGCCAATTGGCTAATGGGAAGGGACTCCAGTGGTGACTGGCCTGGAGTGGTGCTCTGCTGAGATTCCCCTCCTTTCTCACCAGGCGAGCCTTTTGGTAGCCAAGGGAAAAGGCAAAAGTCCTTGGTGGTCCTGGGCCCCACACTCTGGGATGGGAGAATGGGGTTCCAAGGGGATGCCCCCATGTGCAAGGGGCTGGAGGGTTCAAAGCACAGATCTTTGCCCAAATCCCCTTCCTTCTGGAGGACTAAACTTTGTGACGCAATTTTCTCAGTTGTCCTACGCAGAGTGTGAAGGGGAATGAAGAGAAATCTGGCTGGAAGGCTGTAGAGACAGACCTATGGGGGGCCCTGAATGGGCTGTAGAGTCTGTATTCCGGAAACAGCAGAGAGCCAGGAGGTTTCCAAGCAGGGCAGGGTCAAGATCACTGGGTCTCGGTACTATCAGCACTATAGCTTTGGTGGTGATGATGGCTCAGATAGATTAGAGACAGTGACCAGGAAACCACTTGGGAATGAGGTGGTGAGGGCTTGTTCTAGGGAAGAGCGAGACAGTATCTCAGACATATCAAACCTTCTAAGACACAAGATAAAGCTGGCATGCCGCTCTTGGTCCCCTACATGGGAAGCACATCCTGCTTGATGAGAAGAAAAATAGTGTAAAAAATGTTGGGAATGTGAACGGCAGGTCCCCACCCACATTCCTCCAAGCTAGGGAAGCCAACTTTCTAGAAATGACCCGTGTATCAAAGGCAGTCTTCTCGAGGACAAACAGCAGAGCCTTACAAATCAGAGTCACGGGAAAGGGCGTTCATTCCTCCAACCTGCATGTGTAGAACTCGACAGATCACTTCCTTCACTCCCATCCAACTGAGATACAAGTATCATTCAGTGATTCTGAAACAAAACGCACGGTTTGCTATGACTTTCTTGTCTTCAGTGGGCTTTAAAATGGTTTTGGTCCCCAAATCCTTCTCTATGTTCTCTGCCCCCCGAGTCTTCTCTAGACAACAGTGATGGGAAACAGACCAGCTCATGCTTAACAGGGTCATTTATGTTAAAGGAGGTGCCACCATATGTGTTTGTGGAGAAATGAAAGGATTCCTTTGAGCTATGGTAGAGAAGAGGGGCTTAGCCTGGCCCAGCTGACGTAATCCTCAGGCCCCACACTTTCCGTGATACTCAGACAAAATCAGGTAAACTGTTGAGTTGTTCTGTTTTGTTTTTAAATTCCACAGATGATCCTGAGTGACTGATTTGGCTCTCGTCACCAAGAAGAGATTTTTGACAAAACCAAATGCGGCAGACCTCACTTGGGGAGTTATCAGAAAGTTCTTACCATGCTGATAATCAGAACTGATAAATCACATCCTTGGTAATTCACACATCCTGTGATTCCAGGCAAGAGAAAATCCTCTCCCCTTTGGCAGAGTTTACAAGGGTCTTTACAAGGCGGCTGATGTAACACCATCTAATGCTGCATGTGACATGTGAAAATTAAAATAATTCTAGAGGAAGTGAGGGTCTGTGTTTGGGAGTCAAGGCTCCCTTTGATCCCTGGGCTCTTACACATGCACCGTGGACTGGAAACACAAGACACGACAGCAAACAAGGGATCAGATGGGAAATACACGAATGGAAATCAGCCCCGGCGCGGCTCAGCCCTTCAGAGTTGGCTTCAAAGCCCCTTTCTGATGCCTTCCAAGAATGCTGAGTCTCAGTGACATGGTGTGGATCAGAAGCACACCTTGGCTCTGCACCAATGCCCAATGATTCCTCTCTAGGATTGGCCACCAGAGCTTGTATTCTTGGAAATGAAAGGTGCCTGGATCTGGGTTCAAGCCCCCCAATGACACTGCTCATGTGACCTTGGGCAACTCATTTCCCCCTTCTGGCCTCAGTTTCCCTCTTTGTATTAGGAGGGGCCTCTAAGGCTCCTTCCAGGTCTGTGAGTCAGGGAGCTAGAAAAGCTGGCCTGTGCCCCCCGGGGTCTGACAGACACCTGGGGGATAAAATCCAGAATGTGAAGGGGCAGGCTGGAATGTGGAGTGAATGCTGTAGAGAGAATTAGGGAGGAGTTCAGTCACCGGGACTCACAGGAGCTGGGACACTAGCTCCAGCCACTCCAACAAGCATTCATTAAGTACGACAGAGCAGGAAGTGCCCGGATCTGAGGAAGGACAAGCCACTGTTAAAGGAGGGGGTTGGACTGGGATCTGGCCCCAAATCTGTGACCTACAAATACCAGGCTCTGAAGGGCTGAACCAACTGGTGAATGAAGGCCATGGAAGACTGTAGTATTAAGCCACAGGAAGAGCTGAAAGGAAACTGGGAAGATGGGAATAAATCAAAACAAAATGAAGGCAGAAGAGAACACCACAACCCTCCAAAAGCAGCAGACCCAACAATAATCACAATTATGATCCAAAAGAAAATGGCTCAGAAAGGCTTCGGAATGCTGCGCCCCGGGCTGGCCAATCGTGACTGCCACAGGCTGACGGGGAAGCTGGGCCCAGGGACTGAAAGGAAGATTCTACTGGGGAACAGGAGCTGGGAGTCGAGAGTGTCAACAAACCGTGTCTTAAGAAGCCAGTCATCCCACGCAAAGAGCTTATACAAGGAAACACCAAATCTGATTAAGAGAATCAATCAATCCCGGAGCATTCACGACGTACCTAATAGTGACAGGGACTGTGCTGATCACTGAGGACACAAAGACACAGATGAAACGGTCCACGTCCTCAAGGAGCTTACAGTCTACTAGGGGACAAAGATAATCCATTAATACACATTTACAAAGGACCTACTATGTGCTAAGGCTACAAAGACACAGATGAAATGGTCCATGTCCTCAAGGAGCTTACAGTCTACTAGGGGACGAAGATAATCCATTAATACACATTTACAAAGGACCTACTATGTGCTAAGGCTACAAAGACACAGATGAAACGGTCCATGTCCTCAAGGAGCTTACAGTCTACTAGGGGACAAAGATAATCCATTAATACACATTTACAAAGGACCTACTATGTGCTAAGGCTACAAAGACACAGATGAAACGGTCCATGTCCTCAAGGAGCTTATAATCTACTAGGGGAAACAGAACTTCACTAACATAATCCATTAATACGCATTTGTGAAGGTCCTACTATGTGCTAAGGCTACAAAGACACAGATGAAACGGTCCATGTCCTCAAGGAGCTTACATTCTACTAGGGGAAACACAGAACGTTCCAGTCCTCAAAGTTCGCAGAGCTACTGGGGAAACAGAACTGGAATAATGCAATTCATCAATCAACAATAATTGAGGACAGCCACCTTGCAGAAATGTGGACTGGGGACAAAAGAAACCACTAAGAAGTGATGCATGATTTTGAGAAAATAATTCTGGTCTTTGCGTGTGAAAGGCATCATTTCAGAGATGAGGATGCAGAAGTGAGAAGGTGTAAGTACCATCTCTAGTGAGATAATTGTAAAGGATGCGTCTGGTATACAGTAAGTGCTTAATAAATGCTTATTCCATGCCACATCTTAAACAGATGCTACCATGGGCAAATCCTTTTCAGCCTCATTATTTTCATCTATAAAATGGGTACAGGACAAACATTCCCTATCTTCCCCACAAGGTTACAGAGGCCATCCTATGCACATGGCTATTAGGATAGATCAGATGGTATAATGCGAATGGGAATCTTGCCCCTGGATAGGCTTAAGTGACTCTAAGAACTTTCTCTGATTTCAAAGTATACTCTGCCCCTAATAGGCTGAATGTGGTCACATGGAGCCTGTGGCAGGAAGCTTGTTTTTCAGGAGTGCCCACACCTTGTTACTTTGTGATTGGACAGTGGGTCAAGAGGGTTGTGACATTCTCTGACCCAGGAGAAGGCTATAAATACCCTGATGTGAGGCTCTGCTTTGGGGCTCATTTTGGGAAGAGTTGTGTGATTCTGCCAGACGAGACTCTGGGAAGCCGTTGAGGCCCACCCCCCCAGCTCTGAAAACCCAGATGTTGGTGCTTCCCTCTCTGGTAACTGACTAGGTATGGATGTAATGGTCAGACGGCTGGAAGCCCCGTCTGCTGATCTGTTTATTTGTCTGCCTATAACTTCTGTTTTCATTATCTGAAGTTCAGGGTGCTGACTTTTTCCCCTGAACTAGGTAAATGATATATGTTTGATTGATTAAAGTAAGACTGTTAACCCATTTTGAATTGCTTTCCTTTAGAAAAGCAGATCTAAGGACCTGTGCTAGTAGCCATCCTGGGTATGCTAGGGTGCTTGCTGATACAGATAGGAGCCAATTAATGACAAGGAGAACCCAGATTCAGAGAAATCTAGAGGATGATGCGACCCCAGAAGCCAGGCAGCCCAAGTGTTCCTTAGCTGGCATGCTGCTACAATGGTATTGACATGAAGAGCTGAGGGTCTGGCCTAAGGGAGGGATGGAGGCAAGACCAGATAGAAACCATTAGGGGCTGGCTGCTCATCAGGCTGGGGGAGGAGCAGGGTGGCAGTGGCAATGGGAACGACTTGGGGGGAAGATGGTGGGTCAGGGGTGACTGCAGGACCCAGGGGTGTCACTGGGGGCATCATGGACCCCAGAAAGGAGCAGGTGCAAGAAGGAAGCCTCCTAGTGGCAGATGTCTGAGCCCTGGACCCGGGAGGAAGCTGCCATGTACAAAAACGTTAGAGTGGGCAAGAGAGACCTGATAATCACAAGAATCAGATGGGCCCAGGGACCCGAGGACGTCCAGGACAGAGAAACGAAGGTGCCAGGAGGGTGAGGCACAGGTGCTTTCATGAGAGGAATGGCACACGTTGCCCTTTCTTCACCTGTAAAATGAGAGTGTCACCTCCCAGCCCCAGATCTGTGACCCAACAATAAGTGAGTGAGAGAGAGAGAGAGGAAAGGAGTGAGGTCCCAGACCCACTGACCCAATGGGGTTTTAGTGGCACAATTAGAAAAGTTCAGGGCAGCCTATGCTGGACCCCGAGAGGCCGAGAACGTGCTCATGTGGGAGATCAGGTGATGAATGGGTGCAGCCTCCAAAGGGGGAGCTGCAGCCCTTCCAAAGACTGGATGTGAACCCCTTTGGGAGCCCTGAGCCATGTGTGTGTCAGACCTCCGTCTTTCACTGCTTTTATCAACTTTGTGAAGGGAACCATAGCCCAGAAAGAATAACAAGCCAGGAACAAAGAGGGTCCATGGTCTGGCACATCCTAACAGGACGCCCCCCTCAGCAGGAAGAGAGCCAATTGGAGCTCCCTGACCCTCCTTTGGGAGGGGGTGTCTGGGCAGGCAGGCTAGTTTCTCAGATGCTGGGTAAGAGCAGAACCTGAAAGCTGGGTTTTGGGTCATGCCTGGACAAAATAGGGTTGGCTTTTGAAGTAAAGAAACCTCCTCTATCTCCATCCTGTGTGGCCCCTGCCCAATGGTCAGGGTCCTGATTCTCCCCAGTCTGGTGCAGACCTCACAGATGTTTCTTTCCTTGGTCAGCTACCATTCTGTGACAAGACATAGTGATATAACTTTTATTAAGCTATATTCAAAGGACTCACCTTCGCAAATTCTGTCCAGTCGCTGGCGTTTGACTTTGTGCTTATCCACAAGGGCCATTCTTGACTAGACGTGGCAACGCTCTCGCTACAAGGGCAAAGCAGTCCACTAGGGATTTAGGAATGCTCCCTGGAGCCTGCGTGCATCACGCCTCTGGAGACCCTGCAATGACACAAAGCAATCCTCCTTGAGACCACATCCACCTGCTCACCACCAGCTTGAGAAACAAAAGCTCAGCTAATGACAGCCTGGGCGGCTGCCTGGTCTCATGCTTCTTCCACCTTGTAATCAGAGACAGCCCCAAACTCAACAGTTTCTGAAAGTGGCTAACAGCAGCATCTGGGCCTTGGGTGGGGGGACGCTTCCTCAGAAGTTATTTCTGAGCAACTGGATATTAATCCACGCTGGATGCTGAGGTCAGAGGCAGGAGGTCTACCTGCCGATTCCCAGAGCCCTGTCAGTCCCACCCATGGGCTGCCATCAAGGAGGACAAGCAGCTGGCCACCACGATTGGGCCCTCCCACCTTCCTCCAGAAGGGCCCTTTTACTAACTGTTGAGAAAACAAATCATCTGAATAAACCCCCAAAGGAAGCAGCAACATTGAATACTGAATAAACAAATACCATGTCTCCTTTACAGCCTTTTGGGCCCCCTCATTTGGAAGTGGCTTGACATGGCCACTGGAAGAAATCAAGGCACAGGCCGGGCAGATGAGTGGATCTGACATCAAGAGGACCCAAGTTCAAATCATGGTCCTGCTGCTTGTTAACAGTGACATTGTGCACAAGTCACTGCACTTCTGAGTCTCAGTTTCCCCGTTGATAAAAGGGGGGGGGGGGGAGATTAGAACAACAAGCTAAGTGAATCCCAGGTCTAATTCATCAGCAGAACGTAAGCTGCTCAAGGCAGGAAAGGCCCTGGCCTTTTCTATGTGCACTGCAAGCATCCTCCAGCCTGGCTGAAGACCTCCCTCCTGTGAAGGCAGAGATCGCCCCCTCCCAAGATCCCAAGAGCTCTCTACTTCCCGACACCAGTCCTTAGTCTGCCTGCTACCACCTTCCCCCACTGTTTTCATGCTCTGTCCTCAGGGCTGAGCTGCCCAGATTCATGATTTCCACCTACAGGCCAGCCCTGCCCAGCCACCTGAGTGAAGCCACCACGTCTCTGGTCAGAAGCCTCAGGGCTGTGGGTCACATCACATCCTCTCTATTCATACCCACGGACTCCAGGTGATAGTGCAGGTCACTCAGACCCAACCACCAGCAGGACCAACCTTAGAGAGGACGCTGGGGCCTGACAGGTGGGATCTGGGCTAGCAGGCAAGAGGGAGGCTAAGGACGGCAACGTGGGAACAGTTCTCCTTCACAGATGACAGTTCCATGAGCCAGTGAGGAGGAGTGGGTATCAATTATGCATAACATTGGGAGTTAATTTGTGAAGCAAAGGCTATGTGGTACAACAGGAGCCGGATGGATGGAGGGCAAGGGCCTTCTTCCTGCTTGTTAATGGGTAATTTCCCAGCAATAAGGTTGAGGAAGAACCACCAGGATTTATAGCAATAATGAATTGATTTGGGGAGGCGGGAGAAGAGACCAGCACTAGAGAGTGAGATTCTCATTGGCATTCATAATTAATGTGCCATTTAAGAAGGACCCAAACTTCCATCCCAATCAGAGGAGTTTCTGAAAGTTAGACTCACTGTTCTCCTTACACGGAAACCTCAGCATAAACCAAGCTAAATGAGCAGGCCATGGAACCCAGCGGCCACAGAACTTCAAACTCGGCGAGCTCACTGCTCAGCAAAGGCTTCCATCCCTTCTGCCTGTCTGGGGAGGGTAATGACACGTTCATCCTCGAGGACATGGGAGAAAAGCAGACTAACTTAATTGGTCTAGAAGTATCACCTCCAGGGGTCCCCAGCCAAGGTGATGCCCGAGAGGCCCCGACATCTCTTCCCTTGGCCCTGGCCCTCCAACAGAAGGCAGAGGCTCCAATTTGATGTGGGGAGTGGACAGAGGAGGACACACTTCCGCCCCCCCACCAGGCTCTGAGAACTCATTAGTTAATATTTGTGAAGTGCTTTGAAGATGATAATGCCACCGTTTTTCATCTGAGATGAAGCGTCTCACACCCTCCTCTCCAAATTCCCAGAGTGAGACCTAATCATACTTCTGCTTTCCTTTGAATTTTAATTTGTATAATTGGATGACTTCCTGAAGAAATAAAAAAACCTGATCACCAGAGTCTCTAGCACACAATCAAACGAAAGATTAGTCATCAGCGAATCACAGAACACCCCCATTTACTTGTGTTGGTCTAATAAAAGCTCATCAGACTCACAGGCCAGGAGTCACTTCAGGGAGGGGCACAAGTGAAGCTGGATGGTAAGTGCCTACCCACCAGTTCATCTTTGTGCAGAAATACCCTCTCCCTTGTTGGATGCAGGACCAAGTACTGGTACCGATGGGGCCCTCAACCTTCAATGAACATTGCTCACTGTGAAGCCCACTGGTGGAGGAATGGGCATTCTCTGGCCTGGGCACCTCCAGGCGCCTGCTCCAGAACTGATGCTGGTCCCTACCTGAATTTCAGAGGATTCCTCCTTCTCCTGCATGGTCTTCCACCCATTTCTATGGAAACAACTTCTACTGAACATGACGACTCCCCTCCCCATGCCTCCCCTCCCTGGCCCCGAGAAGAAGTTATTTATGATAACTTAACATAAAATTTCTTCTTGGTGTTGACAGTTCCCAGACAGAAGTGGTATTTAGCCTAATAATGGGGCTGCTGCCCCCACAATCTCAGGGCTCCTGGGCTCTCTCTGCAGTGGTGCGAAGGCTTAAAAGCCCTTTATGAAAGCAACCAGAGGAAGAACGTTTTCAACTCAAGATACAGCAGCTGCTTAAACTGCAGCTGTATATAAATCCTGCCTATATAACTAGCCCCAAGTTAGGGTGATTTCTCCAAGCGCTCACTGCCAACACCCAGGTACAGAGAGAAACCAAGGCTGCAGGGACAGATGGACATCTAAGAAAGGTCTTCACCTGGGCTCCAAATGGGGCCATCTTCAATGGCCTAAGAAAATCTTGGTGTGAGGGGAAGATCTGAAAAAACGGGAGCACTTATGAAGGTGAGAACTCCCTGAAGGAAATGGAGAAACGAGAAAAACCAAGAATTGGAATAAAGTGGGTGCCTGCCCAAGGGGAATTAATGGAACGGAGATTGGTAAGAGAAGACTGCAAGGGATTCTGGGAAGTACAAACTGTGAGCCAAGGAGACCATGTGTAAGACCCCAACAGCATGGTGGGGAAAGCCAACTTCTGAGAAGACTGAATGAGCTCTGATTAATGCAAAGTCCACCGTAGGCGGTGGAAGAAGGTGTAAAGGAAGAAGAAGGCGTGGGAGGAAGAGAAAATGGTTTATTCTGAATATAAAATTAAATTAAAAAAAAAATCAAGCGTAGTATGGGATGGAAATTCATGGTTTCCAATACAATCCTCTTCTGTGCTCTGCTGTGTATATGGAATGCTCTTTTTGGGGGATGGGGGAGGGTGTTTAAGGTCAGAATAAAAAATAAAAAAAGATGTGTGGCCATGGGGAGTTACTCAATCTCTGGAAGCCTCAGTCTCCTCACCAGGAAAAGAGAGATAATAGTTCCAGGGGTACCTAGTTCACAGAGCTGGCATATATATCAAACGCTCCAGCAATTCCTCCTGGGACAAAAACAGGGGCTGGATTTCACCCGCCTTTATTTTAAGGTTCACACAATGATCAATAAGCACAAACATATCTGATGCTCATAACAACCCCATGGGAGAGAAAGCTACCTTCATTTTACAGCTGAGGAAACCGAGGCAAGGAAGGTAAAACCACCTCACGGGGTCACCCAGGTATTAATCAGCAGAAGCAGAACGAACAATCAAGCCCCTTTCTGATCTAAGATGGACAAATTCTGCCACTGAGTCAGGCAGTACTCGGAGTGCCTCGCACACTTGTGCTAGCTAGGAGAGAAATCAGGGGGAGGCTGGGGAGAAGTCAGAGGCAAGCATGAACTGAGAAAAAGCAAGAATTCAGTAGCCATCACGCACTGACTTCAAACCACAAGCATCTGAATTCCTGGGGTGGGTACCTGGGATGCCTGGATTGCTCGCCAGCCTGCTGTGACTTGGCAGACCAGACGCAGACCCAAAACCCATCCCTCTGAGTGGAGCTGGGCTGGTCCTCAGACATCAGGGCACCCATCTGCTCCGCCACAGAATGCATGTGCAAAGCCATTCCAAGCTGGCGGCCATGGTCGCATCATAGGTATCACCTCCAATTCCACAGTGATGGGCCATCCAAGAAGGAGACAGAGAACCGGACCAATACGTGAGCAACAGAAAGGCTCCCATCATGCCTGACACCAGAACCAGCCAGACTCAGAGCCACACTGGGACGGAGCCCAACTGCTCGGGGAGCCCAGGAAGTACCTGAGATCAGGATCCCCCTTGGACAAGGAGTGTGGTCTGGGAGCGTTCCGAAGAACCATCAACCCTCAGCCATAAAATGGAGAGGCTAATGGCACCCCGCTCCTCCCAGGGGGGCCGTGCACAAGGCCAAATGAGAGTATTTGTAAAAGGCACTCAGCACATAACAGACGCTCTGGAAGGGCTAGTCTTTAGTTTTACTATGATTATCATTATTGTTATATTTCCCCTACACAGGTGTGGAGGAGGAATGACAGATGATTTAAGAAATGGGGCAAAAACTGCTTTACCTTCAATTCTGCACCCACCCAAGAGCAGCACAATACAGAGAACGGAAACCAATCTTTCCCTTAGGATGACAGACCCCAGGATCAGATCAGGGGGTTCCCAGCCCCACTGATCACCGAGAGTGATTCCTATTGACCATGGTGGTGATTAAGTCATGAAAACCATCCACTTACTAATTACGGAGCCCCATACATCCCTCGCTGATTTTAATTAAAACCCAAAGATTTCTCATGACCCAGAATGCAGTCTGAGAGGGGCTCCGGCAACGCCTGCTTTGGGGCAGTGCTGAGCCTTCGGCCAGATGAGACAGTGGGGAGATTTACATAGAGTAATCGCATGTCCTTGCCAGGCCTCGGCAACGTCTTTCAAAATGCAAATTTCCTTAAAAACATTTAGACATGATGATAGCCTTAAATTATATTAAGGAATAGGCTTAAGTGGGGTGGGGAGGGAAAGGGACAAAATATTCAAACTCTCCAGCTTTCAACACTACCCGGTACCCAAATGCATCACTGACATTTCTGACGGTTCTTGGGGGACACTCCCTGGAGCGCTCACAACGCATTTCATCTGGACTACTTCTGCTGAGGAGGCTGACAGTGAGCTGAGGGGAGCCCCGGCAAACAGACCAAGATAGAATGACAATGGACAATTTGTCCTCTAATGAAGAGGCCCGGTCGGGAGATGGAGGGAAGAGCCCCAGAAGCCATGGGGCTGATGTCCCCAGATGACAATGGCTGTGCCATGCTGCCCTGGCCCAAGATGGGCAGTGACGCGCCAATTCTAGGGACAACTGATTTGGGCTTGGCAGGAACACTGAGATCATTAGGGATGCCAGGGCACATCTGGTGTTTTCGCTAAACCCATACCTTCGGATTCTTAATTCTTACAAATGATAAGAAGGGTGCCATCTTGTTTTTGTTAGGTTTTGCTAGTTTCAGGGCCCTGGGTGCAAATGTGGATAGGAGTCTGATTTGGAGATCCAGCATGACTTGAGTATTGAGTTTTATTAGAGAAATGGAGCATCCCTTCACTGTTGTCAAAAGTAGCAAAGGTAGTGGAAAACGGGCAGATGCCATGGTAGTGGGAATATGGCAAAACAGGTCCACTCATTCTCTGCCGAGGGACCTGGGTCTGGGCCCGTGCCCGGTGCTTTTGGAAATCAATAGGGAATCATGAGAACAGCTTCTAAAAGTTGACCCAGCATCCCCACTGCTGGGCTTCTATCACAAGGAGTCCAATGACAAAAGACAAGGATCCAAATTAAGCCAAAATGCTCAGAGCAGCACTTTTTGTAGTAGCCAAAACAATTTAAAACATCAATCCTATGACTGGGAGGTAACTGACAGCAAGAAAAGACCCATCTGTAACAAAACATTCATAGCAGCTTTATCTGAAAGAATGAAAAGTCAGACAGAAATTGTGCTGATGGCCAAGGAACGACAGGATAAATCGATCCCGGTGTGAGAGTTTGGTGGAATACTGTTGTACCAAGAGACAATGTGGAAATGTGGAAAACTCACCCGGGGAGCCTTGCACAAGGGAACACAGGATAAAATACCCCCAAAGCTACAGGGTATAGACAACCATGTGAATGAAGCCAGAACCAAACGGGAACCAACTGGAGCCCAACGTGCCCAAAGCAGAGTTCATCCTGAGGCGGAAATTGGGCAGCCAGGTGGCGTAGTGAACAGAATGCCCAGCCTGGAGTTAGGAAGACTCATCTTCCAAAGTTCAAGTCTGGCCTCAGACTATACTTAGCAGGGTGACCCTGAACAATAACTTCACCCCTTTGCCTCAGTTTCCTCATCTGCAAATGAGCTGGAGAAGGAAATGACAAAAAACACTCCAGTATCTTCACCAAGAAAACCACAAATGGGCTCATGGAAAGTCAGACATGACTGAAAAACCACTGAACAACATATACATATACATATACACATACATATGTGTGTACCACACACACACACACACACAAACACACACACACACACTTTTAATTGCTTACATTTCCCCCCAGAATATAATACAGGAGAAAAACGTAAACAAATTTTTTTGAATTCTCTTTTGTTTTTCAATAGTTTTAGAAAGAATACAGGGGGATGTTTAAGCAACTGAAAAACAAATGAGATTCACAAAAACACTTGGGATCATAACCAAAAAAGCTAAACGTGGGGGGAAGCTACAGGTTCCAAAGAGGAGTGTGTGCTGTTTGGCAGAGCCTGAAGGTTGTTTGCCAGGCTAAAACAGATCCAACCATCAAAGGGAAGTACTTCCTGTCCCTTTGCTGACACACCTGAACACCCTGGGATGTGACGACAACCTGCCCTCTTGCCTTGGTCCAGGAAAGAGCGGTCACGCTGAGCTCCTCACTCCCACCTCAGATCACAAAGCCCCAAACTGAGGATTCTCCTCCGTTGGCATCCGCAGGTCTTGGTAAGCCAATGTCTGATCCTCTGAAACACCTGTTGTTCCAGAGTACCTGCTGCAACAGCACCTGAAAGTCTGCAAAGCCTTGGGGTAGGCAGTATCTGTGCTGGCTTAATGAGGAAGAGACAGGCTCCACAGCAGTCACACTGTAGCTGCTGAAAGCTGGGGAAGAGGAAGAGGATGAAGAACCCCAGCCTCGTGATATGCCCCAGATCACAGGAGTCTAACAGAAAAGCACTGAGGAGGCCCCCTCCTCATTTTACACATAAAATGGGGCAGTCTGTCTGCGGGTAACTCATGCCTGGTTCCCAGCTTTTTTCCTTCGTCTCCTATTGACTCAAACTGTCAACCACTCCCATGTACAGCGACAGAGGGGGTCAGGAAGTGTTGTGTGTGTGTCCACCTGCCCCGATGTCTGAGCAGAGACCCCAGAAGTGTGTGCACAGCAGCAGAGATTGGTACATGAATTAAGGGACCTAGAATTCTCTCCCAAGTTTGATGCTGCTCGATCCCTTTTCCCCTTAGGTCTTTGAAATGGTTTGCCTGAATGTCCCCTTTCAAAATCATTTGGTAGAAGAGTTTGCCAAGCTAGGAACCAACCTGACCTAAGCTGGAGGGCAAATTCAAATGCAGAAGCCAGCCAGAGTGATGCAATTTCCAACCTGGGCTCCAAGCTGCAGCCATGCCCACTGGCAGGTCCAGCTCTGTGGCCATGGCTCCATCCCATTTAATTCAAAATCAAACATTTAGTTGGTGCATATTGAGTAAATAAATGAGGCTGAACTGGGACATCCTCTCTTAAGATACAGGGCCCAAGGGCAGCCAAGCTTGATCTGGGGAAGGGACCTGCCCGATCTGAGCTCCAGTTTCTTTCTCTGTGAGCAGAGGTCATGGGTTTAGAGATCTGTAACTGACCCCCCTCATTCCACCAGATGAGTAAACTGAGACCTAGAAAAGCGAGGTAAGCCGGAGGGGACCACAGAAATCCATGAGTCCAAGTGAGGCATTTTATAGATGAAAAAGCTGCCTATAGCACCCAAATAATTTAATGTTTCCCCACTATTGACTCCATGGGTGTTGGTAGCACAGTCTCTGAGAGCCCTAAAGCAGAGTTTACAAGAATGACTCTTACCTCCCTCCCCTGACCACTGGCAGGGACATGGGCAAGGCTCTGGAAGGGCATGCTGCCCGCCACCAGTGCCGTCTCCCCAGCCCGCCACCGGCACGGTCTCTGCTGCCTGCCAGGATGATTTATCGCCATGACCTTTCATCTGCCACCATTTAAACAAAGCAGTAGATTAAAAGGACATTAATGGAGAAATGAAAACGTTGGCCCCCAGAAGGTGAGTCTGAATCGTAAGTCTGCCCGCGACTCCTCGTGACTCTGCCCACTCCCAAGGTCTGTGATGATTTCCCAGGGAGGGATTTCAGGAGGCCCTGAAAGGAACCTGTCTCTAGGTTTTCATGTAATTGGGAGGAGAGGCTTGCCACTTACTGTGGGGACCTTCACTTCATTCTTTACCTTCTCCCATATCATCATGGCACACGCATGGCAAAATGTGGCGAGCATAAATAAGAACCTGGAGTCACTGGATGCTCCACGGGAGCTGAAGGGAGCCTCAAGCACCACTGGGCACCGGGGAGACCGAGGAACCATCTAGGGACTGGTCCCAGGACTTGGGTTTGAGTCCTGCCTTGGTCCCTTATGAGCAATGTGACCTGGGTCAAGTCATTTCCATAGCAACAGGTCCCAGTTTTCTCCTCTGTACCATGAAGGGGTTGGATGAGGTCAGGAAGGAAGAAAGTCAGCACTCGAGTCCCTTTCATTTTACTGGATTCTATGGAGCTATGATACGGCCAGACTGGGCAAAAGGAAATCAGCACAGTGACTACCATGAGGCAATTAAAACACCTAATCAAGAGGTTAAGCGCTGACCCCAGGCAAAGCTCAGGGTCAGCACTCTGGGCACTGAGGAAGGCACTGCAGTGAGAATGTGATTCACTGGAATTCACAGGAGGAGAGATGATGAATACACAGATCTGGCCTTCCTGGGGGGGGGGGGGGGGGTACTGTGGATGTGAAAGGGCACGTGCTCTCTCAGGCTTGGCCCCCTTTACTTCCTTCTTTCTATTTGTCATGAAGGAGGAATCAACGGAAGAGGGGGAATGTCCTAAAAACTAAAACCAGCTCCCTCACAGAGCTGGAGAAATGTTGGCTACAAGCAGCACAGGTCTCATCTTGAACTAATGTGTACAAGTGGCCTGAGAATTAGGGCACTGGCTTCAAAGCCCCATCTTATTAGATGCTGAGCAGAGACCATGGAAGCCTCAGTTTTCTCATCTGTACAAAGGGAGTGTTACCCTCAATGCCTCTAAGGCCCAGCTCTCGTCCTGCTCTAGCACTGCCAGTTCAGAGAGGCTGTTGGCATCAAAGGCACGAAGAATCCAGCACACAGCAGGCTCTTCAGAAAGGTTTACTGACTGAATGAATGAATATTGGAGTTTGGCACCAGACTCCCTATAGACTGAATCTCTCTCTCTCTCTCTCTCTCTCTCTCTCACACACACACACACACACACACACACACACACACACACACACACACACGAACAGATGCTCACCCATCCACCTCCAGATTCTGTGCCTGAGTAGCCTAAACTCAGGGTCTGTCAGGGTCCTGCTGGAACTCTGAAGGGCCCCAACCACTGGGGAATGAAACAGAGGAAGCTTAATCCCCTCCTCTCTTTGATTGTTTTGTTTCGAATTAAAAAGCAAAGAAAAAAACTGAAACTCAAACACTCACACACCCCCTCCATGAACCCATCTGGACAAAGACTGTTCTTAATTTCAAGATCTGCCGCCCCCCCCCACTCCCCTCTGCCCCTGATCAGATCCCAAATCTGGCCTTAAAACACTGAAGCCCTGAGTGAACTCCAGTTATTGGGCACTCTGGCCATTAGAGGGCACACCCGTACACACGTACGTGCGCACACACACACACACACACCCTCCATCTGTAGCTGCTAGAGAATATTTTTAGCTGCTTGTTGTTCCTTCATGTTTGCTTTTTTTTCAAATGCTGCCGATGTCCCATGTGGACAAAGGGAAGCTGGTGAGGACGGGAAGGCAAACAGGTCAGGCTCTTCCCTCCCAAACCCCATGCCCCCAGGCAGGCTTCCAAACCACCCCAGCTGCCCAGGGCAGTAAGAGATGCCCTCCCTGTTCCCCTATTAATCTCAGAGCAATAGATGTTTTAATTTCTAAAATACAATCAGCCAAAGGAAACAGTGAAATGAGTGTCTGGGCTGTCCTGACCCATCCGTTCTCTACTTAATCACTCAGAAGGAGAGGCAAGCTCATTCCCTCCAAGCTGAATCCAAGCTAACCCAAGTTTCACACTGTCAGGGACAAGTCTTTTGTCCCTGAGATGCAGGGGATGCTTACTAGGGAGCCTCACATCCCACGGGAGAGCCAAACATCTCCCCCCATGTCACCCTCCCTCCCATTCTGATTCTCCACGTTCTAGGTTCTTGTTTATGGAGGCACTAACACCTATAAAGAGCTAAGGGTGTGGAACAATCTGAAAGCTGTAATGTGTATTAAGATCGCTCAACGGGAAGGGAAGAAATGGGACCAGGACGTTCAGCTGGATGCACGTGCACTGGGTGGACACTTCAGCTAGGTGGGATATTGGAAAGACCCTCTTTCACATGCACAGGAAACCTGTCTGGAATCAGTCACAGCAAGGTGCCTGGACATCTCTCTACGACCTCCAAACAAATGGACATCTGGCCACACCACAGAGCCCAGTAGCCAGCCCTTTCTTCGCTAGGTGATAATTGGATTCAACTCAATTCTATCAGGAGGAATTTCTTACTCTACAGGAAGGAGGGAAGGAAGGAGGGAGGGTAGGAAGGAAGGATGGATGGATGGATGAAAGGAAGGACGGAAGGACAGAAGGAAGGAAGGGGGAGAGGACAGAGAAAAGAGGGAGGGAAAGGGAGAGGAATAGGGAGGGAGGGAGAGGAATAGTGAGGGGGGGGGGGGAGGGAGGAACGGGGGGATGTTACCCTCCAAGATCTTATTAAGTGACCTAGTGGATACAGGATGGGACTGCCGAGTCAGGAGGATCAGAGCCTGACCTTGGCCAGAGGCCACCAGCTTTATTTATGACTGGGAGATCATTCAGCATCTCTCTTCCAGCCTCATTTTCCTTATCTGAAAAGCCAAGCTTATAACAACTCCCACCTCCTAAGGCAGTGAGGAGGATGGATAATATATGCAAAGCCTTTTCCCAATGTCAAAGCTATTTTGTTAACTATTACTGGGGGGCTGGAGATAAAACTTTGCACAAATAAGTAAATACAAGATAATGTGATTAGAGAAAGAACCTGGAGCCAGGAATGTCACTGAAGGCTGGCTGGTGGAGGCAGCCAGCACCTGATCCAGGCTGGCCAGAAGGCCTGAGAGGAAACAGTCTTTTATCAGTCGCTATTTGCCCAGGAGGCAACGATCACAAATCCAGGGGTCTAAGAGACCTCTGAGGTCCTTCAGCCCAATCCCATTTTATAGGAGGAAACTATGAACATTTCCTTGATTTTCAAATGGCTCTTTAAGGAGAAATCTGATGAAAGGATGACAATTTTTTGGCTAAGTCCTGGCTACAGTCAATTCCAAAAATCTGGTTTGACGGGTCTAGCAGGGGCTGTAGCTTTTTTGTTTTCAGAAAAATCAATGGAGTGTGAACCAGCAGGCATTTTTTCCTGCTCCTTCTGGGCTGAGCTGGGAAGCAGGCAATGGGAGTCACTGAAAAGGCCAGAAAGTGCACCTCGGTGGCTGAACCATCAGAAAGGGACAGGATTGTCTGCATTTGCTGTGTCTTCAGGAGGTTACAGAGAAGTTCCTTCTGGGTTGGCTAACTGCTCATGTTCCCCTCACCACTCTCCAAAAACCAAAGGCTCTTCCTTCACTGGGGGCTGTGGTGGGATCCTTGGTAAAGCCCAGAGACCATCTCTCAGGATGTGTTTAAAGGTATAAAAGAATGAAAAGGAAATTGATTATATTAAAAGAGTTCTCAACATATTTAGACCCTCGGCTAAGGACCTCTGCTTTAACAATTAACACGACCAGCTGGCGTCCTTTAGAACTGACTTGTAGTATCAGTGAGATGAAAAGCTGCTTTCCACACCTAAAATGCAGTTGCCTTGATATGAAAGGTCAAGTGACTGGTCCAGGGTCACCTGGCTAGAAGATGTCAGAGAAAGGACCAGAACCTGTGGGACAGCTCTCTACCCACTGTGCCAAGCTGCCTTTAAAACTTGTCAGTGATTCCCTCCCTGTGCAACCTTCCAGGTCACAACTGTCCTTTTTTTCCACCTCAATAACTGGGCAGTCATGCCTATGAAGGCACAAGTAGGCTGGAGTTCTGGGTGTCTGCCTCTCCACCCTGCCCGCCCACCTTCTCCTATTCCCACCCCCAAGTTTAATTTTCACTCAGAAATGTCTCACCAGTCCAGAAGGGAAGGCCTCCTGCCTGGCATCCCTGCTCCATCCAATCAGGCTCCTTACTTCTCTCCCACGTTCCATGGGGTGGCACACACAACACAGAACTCTTAGGCGCCTCTTATCCTTGTCATCCAGCTCTGGACTCATCTCCAAACCCATGGCAAGGGCTAGGAAGATGCTGAGAACCCAGGTGGCCCTTTCACCAGAGCTAGGATTAGAAGGCAGAAGGTTGAAGAAAATGCTGAGAAATGGGGACCATTCCTGGAAGGGGTGTGGGAAGATAGCTTGGAGTTGAGAGCAAGCTCAACTCTTCAGAAAAATGGTAGGAAGGACAAGAGTAATTAGGGCTCCTGCCCTTTGACTGAGAGAGTCCACCAATGGAAAGAGGCCAATGACAAAGGGAGCGGATGCCCAGGTACAAAACCACTCATCACTGCTTCCTCACGGCTCAGTAAGTGGGAAATGGCTGAACCAGCTGTTGTCTAAGATTCTACTGGCCTAGGACTGGACCACCAGGAGTGAGGAATATGAAGAACTCTGAGGGATGGGGAGAACTTGGAGGAAGTGCCACAGCATAAAGACATAGGGGCCAAGAGCCAGACACACCCAACAAGGTAAATGAGAAGAAGGAGAGACCAATGCACAGACACCAGGGCTTATGTTAGTAATAGTGTATTATCCGAAGTAAAAGACGCACTCCCTCCGTTCTGCTGGCCAACCACCAACTCTGTTTCCAGGGAACGTGATGTACTGATCAGGGAAGTCTGGGTCCCTAGCAGGCGGCACGCAGGCATCAAATGCTGCTGCACTTGTGTGTCCTACCTGCATGGCCCTGGCAAGCTCCCTCAGCCTCCAAATGGGGCTAAGGGTAGCTCTGACTTTGTCGACATGATCCTCACAACAAAGAAAGCGCTTTGCACAACCTGAAGTGTTACATGAAGGTTGGCCATGATTATGAATGATAAACTGGAAAAGAAGATGGTGTCTGGGAACAGGATTCAGATTTCTAGATTGTGGCTCAAGAGAGGAAAGCACTAAGTTACTGGCCAGAGACAGAGGGCACCCAGCAAGAATTCAGAGGGAATGTGCTTCCTAAAGAGAGAAGGAAAAGCCTGCAAATCACATACTATATCCATATCTAGTACCAAGCTAGATGCAAGAAACAAATGAAAAGAGCAGCAGAGAGAAAGAACAAAAATTCAGAGCCAGGAACCAGAGGAAGGCATCCTCTCAGGACCTTGCTCGCCAAGGCTACCTACTTTGCTCTCCTGAGGGGACAAATTGTAATGGTTCAAGGAGATCCAGCTACTCTCCGATGGCGCCTGAAGATGACCTTGGGTCCTCCCTGAACCTGAAGCCTGAGAGACAGAAGAGTCTGTGAAGACCATTTCACTCTCAGTGATCTTTGCCCAAGCTCACAGGTCCCCAAGGAGCCCAAAGGAAAACAAAGCCTGGAACATTTCCTACCCTCAAGTTGAGTCTCCCATCAAGGACTGTATCCAGGTCCAAGATTCCCAAACCACTGCTGTGTTAGACCGAGAAGGGTTTTGTTTTGTGCAAAGAACAATTCCCAGAACTCCCGAAATCTGCTGCAATATTTCATTAAGAAAAATAAAGCAAATGTCGACTGAAATAAAGATATTTACAGCATCATGGGGCTGTGTCTCATGCTAAACAGTTGCCTGCAAATGGTGAGCAGAAATCAGGCAGCAGTATTTCCAGGAAGTCTCGGGATTGATAAATCCTGGTTATCTTAGCAGCTTATTCTTTCAAACCTGCCTCAAGGAAAACCTCTTAATCTTGTATGTAGATGGTTAACAACATGAAATAAAAGAGCTGGAAGCAAAGTGTTTTGCCTAACACACTTTTTATGCAGATGACATTGGGCATAAAGAACATTCAAATGGAAGAGGCAGCACGACTGGGAGCCAGGACTGCAATCACCAAAGACACTCTGTCCTAACAAGAATGCAGGCCACTTCCAAGCCAAACTCACTTCTACATCCTGGTGCCACCTTCTTTTTTCCAATATCAGGGCTGCTCTTGGTACTGACTGGTCCTATGGAATGAATATGCAATTAACCTGCATCCACGTGGATATTGCCAGGCACTGTACTAGACCCTGGGGATGGTTAAAAAAAAAGAAACGGGTCCCTGCCCTCAAAGAGCTTACATTATACTGGGGGGAAATGTCACAGGAAATTGAACTTTAAAAACTAACAATTACTGGGAAGAGGACATCAGCACCTGGGGGGAACAGTATAGGGTTGGTGCTGGTAAGACATGGCCCTTGGACAGGGAAACCTAAATGGCATTTGTACAAAGGCCTGGAATCAAGGGCCAAGAAGGGGCTTCCAACCCAAGAGAAGATGGATTCTCACCTTGTGGAAACAAAGAACCAGAGACTTGCTGAGCTGAGAGAAGGGACATGGTCAGATCTGTGCTCTTGGAATGGGAATCTGGGGATGGATTGGAGAGAAAGGATGCTGGAGGTAGGAAGTTACCTGGGCAGTCCAGGCAGGGAAGGAAGAAGGTCCAGAAATGGGTGGGGCCTGGGGCTGGGGAAAGGGCCAGGAATGTAAGAGCTTCTGTTCAGTGAGCGAGAGGAAGGGCACCTGAGAGACTACGGAGGAGGCTGGCGCTCTCATTCTGCCCAGGCCAGCTTCCTTCCATTCTAGCCTCAGAATCTTAGATGCAGAGATTCAGGACAATACAACTCAGGGCTGGCTCAGGCGGTCCAGGCCCAAACGCCTTTGAGACCCAGAGATGAAGGTCCCAGCGCATTACTGCACTCCTGGAAACAATGAACATGGAAGAGGAAAAGCAGAGAAGCCTGGGAAGATTTCTATCAAGTGATACAGACTAAGGGAAGACCCAATAATGCAGATGAGACCACAGCAATGAAAATGCAATCAACCAGGAAACTGAATGTCTCAAGGGCTGCCAAGAAGAAGACCTAAGGAAACAATGTATCTCCCTGCCCTCTGCAGGTGAAGGGGGTGGGGGTTGGCAGGGCCTGGAGACGCACTGCTTTTCCTCCCCTTTCTCACAAGCAAGACCTCCGCGCCTTGGGAGAAGAGGATGCTATAAAAACAAAGTAACACAACGTGTTCTTCAAAGGAGCCGACAAGCTCCCCTCTACCAGGGCCACACGGGCTGTGCCAGGGAGAATTTCAGCGGGGTCCTGGGGGACCAGCTGTATTCTGCCAGGTCAGCAAGACAAGGGGAGGACATCTTGGATGAAAAAAATCTGTTAAAATAATTAAAAATTCCCTGGGTGCTAACGTGGATGAATCTTGAAGTTTTATCACAACAAGAATTCTTGACGAGGGAACGGTCACTTTAAGTGGATAAATCTGCTGCCAGCCAATCTGTGGGGAGGCTGCACACAGAGGAGGCCCAAGGAGGCCAGCAGCCAGGGCAGAAACGTTGCTCTTAAGTGCGCCGATACCCAGAGGCCCCCAACCATAAACGGGATGTCCCACCCAGAGCTCCAGAAGCCAGGGGAGGCCTGGGACCCATTGCATTCCTTCAGCAGATGGAGCTCACTCAAAGTAGGGTTTGTCGCGGGGGAGCCCTGTGGCTCCCCCAGGGACAAGCAGCATTTGGCTCCTGTTCTGTATGTCATCTCCTTCCAACTGATTATCATCGCCTGGAGGGCAGGAGACATTTGAGACCTGCCATTCTTAGCTGAGGATTGTCACAAGACACCGAAGGAGCTTTGGCTGAAAACCCACAGGTGCTGAGAGGCTTATGGTCCTTTTCTAACAGGGAGAAGAGGGTGTCTGTGCAAATCCAGCCCCAAAGCTCATCAGTGCCTTCCCAGGCCTGGCCCTGGGATCAGCGCCGCTGCAGACCAGCATCCTCCAGGGCCCTTCCTCTCCATCTGGCCTCCAGCCAAGGGATGCAGCCGCACCCAAAGCAGATGGATAACCCGTATCTGGGCCCCTCCAACGGCATGTTCAGGGGCTGACTGGCGGCTCCAGGGCTCAGACGAGATCCCATGTCTGGCACTCTGCAAGCTTTAATGCGTCATTATCAGTATTTGTGATCATCACCAATGTCTCTGAACGCTGAGGAAGCACTTGGTTTCGACATTTAAAGCGTACGAAGCCATACAGAAGACAACTTAACCTGGCTAAGAGTCAAGGCCCACACAACTCAACAACATCAGAACCATTCATTAAGTACAAGGCACACACTTAGACACAAAAGGGGTCTGAGAAGGTCCAACAGTCATTTTACACTGGGGGAAACAGAGACCCAGAGAAGAAGGGGCCTTGTTTCAGTCACACATTCACAGAGCAAAGCCGACATTCAAACCCAGGTCCGGTGACTCTGGAGTCAGGGCGGCCACAACCCAAATGCCCCCAGAGTGGCCCCACGGGGCATCTGGCACAACGCTCTGACCCAGAAGAACTCCTAGGAGTGGCGATGATAACAGCAGCTCATGGGGACGGAGCACTTTCCAGTGGGTAAGCCAATGCCATCGCGTAGCTCTTTGTACAACTGTCTTCAGCCCTGTGTGTTACTCAGAACTAGGGAAGCCAGTGTGGAGCATGCAGAAACAACAGATCCTTTCTCAAAGTTTGAAGGCGTCTTCCCGAGACGGCTTAAGATGCACACAGGCTTGAGCGGGTGGACGTGTCTGTAACAGGTGTGAGTGACCCACGTTTACGGTGGTTTCCATGAAGCAGAGACTCGTTCCCAACTGAAAAAAGAAACATCAAGGATTCTCTCCTCAAACAGCTGGAGGGGGCTCCAGTGCGTGTGTCCACACAGGCAGGGGCATTTTCCTCCTCCTCCCCCACCCTCCTCGGCTGTGCACTCTCCTGAATCCTAGGCAGAAGCCTTCATTCTTCTTTGCTCTGATCAAACACACACAGCCTCGGGCTGGAGTTTAACTGCTTTCAGAGATGAAGGCTGCCTAGGGTCCATCTGGAGAAAAGGGATTGAATCAAACCTCAGATTCACTGGGTCGACATTAACAGGGACAAAGACTATGGAGTCAGGGTGGGCTGCTGGCCCATGGCCCTTGGATAAGTCTGGAGGTGGTCACAGCCACAGACACAGCGGGGAGGGGGCATAAACAGCTCAAGAGCTTTTCCAGCAGGCCTTGGCCAAATTCTGGTCCAAGCAGGAAGTCCAAAGACCCATGCCCCTTCAGCCCATGGCTCCCACAGGATAGTTGATATGCTTCACCCAACTCACCAAATTTGCTACACACTGGGATGTGACACAGTTGAACAGAAGAGATACACACCCTGAGCCTTGTGTGCTCCATGGCCTGAAGAGGCCCAGGGCCCAGGGGGCTGGGACAAAAGGGGCCCAGAACGCTCTCAATCACCCCTTCCTGGGGCCAGGGGAGTGGGGAAGGAGCTGGGATGATGGATGCTGTTAAGTAAACTCTTGGGGTCTGGCTCTATTCTCCTCACATAAGCAGAAACTCCCGAGCCTCAGTAATGCCAAACCTGCAGTTATCTTTACTTACCTACGGACGCTTAAAATAAATTTCAAGGCTGTGCTCAATATTCATAGAGTTAACGAAGGCACTCTGGGGTCTGGCGTCTGACTCGTGCCCAGACATAAATCCTGGGAATGTTAAGAAGATCCAGCAGGCCACCGGGCCCCAGCCATAAATGCAGCTATCTGGGGGGTTTGGGGAGAGGAATTTATTGGGCGAATAAAACTTGTCCTCCCTCTATCACACTCGGAAGTTGGCCTTGAACCACGGTCACCATAAAAAGAGGCTTGTGGTCAAGGTGGTCAGTTGATCAACAAACATTAATTATGCACCACCTGCATGCATGGCAACATACTGGGATGAACGGGTCAGCCTGAGAGCAAGGCTGATGAATGCTTTTTTAACACCTGCTTTTGAGAAGGAACCCCTCCCCACCCCCCCCCTCGGCAAGCCTACAGTGGGCCAAAGCATTCTGGGAATTCCCCATCTCTAACAGTCTGAGGCCCCACAAGAACAGCAGCTCCCCAACTGTGCTGGGGGACCCTTGTTCTTACCCCAAACTGCTCAAAGAGGCAGGTAGACAGAGGAAGAAACTGGGAGCATCTGGGGCACAGTCTGCAGGTGAGCCTGAGCAGGACATGATGGCCCTCGAAGGCCCTGCACTTTCTCAGTCTACATGAAAGAGGTGAGATGACCAGGTGGTCTCTGAAGGGCCCCAGAGGGTCACAGGTACCGAAGTGGAAACAACTCCAGAGGCTAACCTAATTCTATCCTTTCACAGGAATGGCATTTGAGGCCCAGACGGCTGAAAATCATCTGCCCAAGATTATATACAGAAAGCATCTGAGGCAGCACTTGAACCCAGGCCAGTCTAGTAGGATCACAGATTTTAAGGCTTAATTACATCAAGCCCAATTTATTCCTTTTTACAGATAAGGAGACTGAGGCACAGAGATTAGTGGCTTGCCAAGGTCCAAGAGCTCTGGAGCATGTGACACTGGATTTGAACACAGGTCGTCCTGACTCAAAGTCCCATACCCTGGTCCCCGCATTAGTCAGGAGCAGAGCACATTCTACGGTACTAAGCTGCCTCTGGTCTACCTTTGTTTGATGTTATCCCCAAGCTTTGACATGGCCCACCCTCGACGTAGCTCCCAACATTAACTCTAAGCCCCCAAACTTCCTACCATTGACTGATTCTCTCTCCATCAGCACCCCTCTTATACATAACATTACAAACCCTATGAAATAGGTGTAGGACCAGCTTCCCAGAGATGAACTAAACCCCTCCCATGCCTGAATGGAGTCCCCAGAGTCCCTAAACCACAGGCCAGTCCCTAAAGGACACAAACCAGAATCTTTACTGGGCACGTTCCTCTCACCTAATGAATCACCTCCTCAAAGCTGCCTACTCTGCACCCAGGGCTGGGCGGCCTCACATGGCACACCAGGCTCCCTCCTCAGGCAGAAGCTGTTGACACACAGTGAAGGGATGCCTTGGTTCTGGTTCTGCACATCCAGCATTCAGTAAAGGGCTTGGCACAGCAGGAGAACTTCATGAATGCTGGCTAAACCCAGCCGTCAAAGATGGATGGCGTGTCTCCCACTTCAAATCCAACTTTGTCTACACACGAGAAGACGATGTTTGGAATGAATGCTGGATGGTGAATGAGAAAGCCCTTCATTAGGGTCTACCCCGTCCCAGGCCTGGAGCTGTACGCTCAAGGCAGCTCACGGCCCTCCCCACAGAGAGGACTCTGCAGGTGTAGAGGCTGTGGTCCCCAGGCAGCAGACCCATCCACCCTTCCCAGGAGCAAGATGGAGCCATCTGGGCTCCAGAGACAGAAGGGGAGAGGGCTGGGGTGGTGAGGGTGAACAAGGCAGAGGCCAAGGCAACAGGGCTTTTATGGCTCTGCCCAGCATCCTGGCACTTCCCTAGCGTCTGTCCACTGAACCAAAATTCACTCCGGCTACCTGCTGTTTTACGTGGTGTTTACAAGAACATTGGGAAATCCACAGCTACTTATGCATAGCTAAATGACTGTGAGCAAGTCCTTTCTAGTCCATCCCTGAGGCCCATGGGAGGGCTGGTGCACCACACACAGGCTACTGGCACCAGGTCCAGGAGGTGGTCGAGAGCTCAAGGGAGCATAGCAAAGTGCTTCCAGGACTGATGGGAAGGGAAGGGTTAAAGAGTGTTGAGAAACAGTCCTCAGCTCAAGAGGATGAGGTCAGCAGGGAAAGCTGGCCTCATAGTGTTTGTGTAAGAAAAAGCATCTGCTCCTGCTAAAAGGTGGGCAGGAAAAGCCGGTGATTTACTCAGCCCCGTTGGCCATCTCTTACTCCTAAAAAGAGCCACACATGGCTTAGCTTAGTGTTAGTGAAACCCCCCAAAGCCCTCCCCCCAGGGGGCGAGGCCAAAGTCTGCCCGGGATTCTCCCTTATGGTCCCTTCCTTCACAGAACTGAGCAGAACCCGAGGGGAGGGGTAGCTGGCCTTGCACTGAGCACTCTGCAAAGCACTTTACTGCCATCTCTCACCTTCCCAAGGTCTTTCCTAGGACCCTGGCAGGCAAATGCTTGGGCACTGCACCAGATCAGGTGGTACCCACACTACTAGACCATCCTGCCTGCAGCCTCCCACATGGAGGCCTGGTCTCAGTGCTCAGGCACACGCAGCACCCCCATAAGGTGAAAGGTTCAAAGTGTGGGGCAGAGAAATGAGTCACGTGGGTAATGGAAAGTTAAACCAAGTCCACCACCCCCAAAAAATGTCCTAAGTAAACAGGAAGCAGGAGGTTCAGAGCAGGGCTTACATCAGGCTGGGGGGCGCATCTGTTAACAGGCTGCAAGCCTCTTGGGGCTGTTCTCTGTCCAGAGGCTACCTTACCTTTAACACTGCTCCAGGCCATGACCTCCCATTGCCAGGGTGGCCCTGGGGAGACGGGCTGGCCCTGCTCTGTGTTACAGCCCTGACAGGGAGAGCAGGGGTGGACAGCCTGTGGCGCCTGGCCCAATCACGCTTCCTGTGAGCCTGGCTGAGACTCTTGCAGGAAACCGTGGTATGAAGGGACTCCAGCAGGGAATCACCACCGGCTGGGAACAGACGGGAGGGATATTTCAGGCTCATTCTCTTAGCTGCTGGGACATTCTGGCTGCCAGGTCTGGGGAGGGTCACAAATGATCTTGGTGTTTCTTGAACAGATGGTTGGTTACATGGCCCAGAGGCAAAAGTCCAGGGCAATGGGACTTGGGGCTCTGGGCAGGAGGTCAGACCCATGTAGTGGGTGGCACTACCAAGCTGGGGTCCTGTCCCTTTGTCAAGACCAAGCAAGGACTGGCCTGAGAGATCCTTATATTTGTGACAAGGCAGGGTTCCTCCCCTTTTGTATGTCCTGGACCAGGGGTGGGGAACCTGTGGCCTCGAGGTCACATGTGGCCCTCTAGGACCTCAAGTACAACCCTTCGACCGAATCCAAACTTTACAGGGATTTGCTCCATGAAGTTTTGGTTCAGTCAAAGGGATGTACTTGAGGACCTAGAGGCTGCAGGTTTCCCACCCCATCCTAGACCCTCTGACCATCTCTGGGGAAGTGAAGTCCACAGACCCCCTTCCTTCTCTGAATCATATTTTTAGATGTATCACAAATGCTTGAAATAAAGACACAAAAACTCAATTCGATGACGTCAGCATAAGAACTCCCGGGCTTACGGGAAAGCCATGAAACTGCAGAGAGATTACTGTGGCCCACGGCCTGGGGTCTCCAGACGCAGACGGGCACAGAGAACTCAAGGGCAACAAGTAAGACTGGTGTTCAAAGCCAGTCAAATTCTCCTGAATCACTGACAGTAACACAGATTAAGTCGGAGAGAAAAGAAGCGAGATGTTCCACTGCAAAATCTGCTGCCTAAAACACAAAGGGGCACCACTGTGGTCGCGGTCACTCGCACAAGGGACCCCAGGAGTATCTCTTACTGATAAGCAGATGCTGGGGGAGGGGGATTTTTGCTTCCCTTCTCCTACCCTCCCCCCAAGTCCTCAAGAAGCAAAAAGCAAGACACACGCTGGAGCCATTTGTTTATAAAAAATGGTAAAAATAAATCTAACCCTAAAGGGCTTTTGAAATTTGAGGTGAAAAAAGCGGCAGAAAGGCTACGGTAACACAAAGTTTCAGCCAGGGACATAAGTCTATTTCATAATCTGTAGGGCTTTTCAGAAAACTTGCTAAGGGTCCCAAGTGTGCCCACGACTGCTCAGCTCTCACAAAGAGGAGAATCCACCTCAAGGAATTAAGGAACGACTAGATACCAAACCCTTCTCAAATGACGGGGCCCCTAATACCAGAATTCTGTGTATTTTTCAAACTTTAGCAACAGACAGGGTGAAGAGCAGCTGCAGAAATTACAAGTGGGCTCAGGCAGCCCCAGGCTGGCCCACCGTGGAGGGAGAGGATCTCGG
>CM053582.1:570927135-570944157 GCA_028627135.1 Pseudochirops cupreus
GGGGGGAGGCTGCGGTGCATCAGGCTGGGACCTGCCAACACTCGGAGGATGGACCAGGGAGCACTCATGGGAGGAAATCTTTGTTGGGGACAGATGGAAATGATAAAGGGGAGGAAAAGGACTTCTCAAAACCTCCCCTGTGGAGGGGCCCCCAAAGAGCGTGCTCAAGGCCAAGTCAGGAACGCCATGTTTTATTAATAATGCTGCAAACCCTGGGAAAGGGAGTTTTCTGCAGAAAGTCAGAGCCACCGCTGGCCATTCTTACCAGCCTTCCTTCTACACAAATGCTCCGTTTCTGGCCCTACTTCTTGGTCCTGAAAAAAAGACTAGGAAATGGAAAACCCTGTGGCTTGACAACACAGAGGAGCCGGCGCACCAGTCACAGCTAAAGAAAATCGAGTCAGAGACACAGGTGAGGCAGGATCAGATTCCAGGGCGTGGGAGAAATAAATCGCTACAGCTGAAGAGGAGGGAAACCATCTGGTCGAGGTTCAGTACACACACGAGTCACCCCTGTGTATGGGGGGCACCGGGCCTCGGCAAGGGGTGGCTGCCCCTGTGAATGAGTGGCCTCCAAGACTCTAAGGAATCATGGCGGTGGGACACACATCCCCTGGCTGGAACCCACCACACAGGACCTTTGAGTAGGGGCTCCATTACGGGCTACCCCTGTCTTTGGAGAACTAGGTGGGTCGAATTTCAGGAAACTCTTTGTCACCAGATTTTTTTTTCCTTCCCAGGGGTACTACAACAACTCCAGGGAGGGGTCTCAATCTTCCCTGGTGGAGGGAAATGCCCTCAAAAGGGCCCAATTAGGCCCTTGTGTCAATAGGAATTTATTAAGCATCTACTGTGGAACAGGAAAGAGAACTTAAAAGACATCTACTTCTTACCCCTCATGAGGAGAAAACTCAGGTCCAGAGTTGGGCCTGTGACTGGCCCAAGGTCACATAGCCAGCCACTGGTAGAGCTTTGGCTCCTAGCCTGGGCCCATTTCTCTGACTCAGTCTGTCTGTGCATAAGCAAAGATCACTGACAGAACATTTCCTTTCAATTCAAAACATGGAACCCAGGACTAGAGCAAGCGGCCAAAGGGTCTTGGCTAGGAAGGCTTGCCGACCCACATCCCTGCACGTAAATATGTGATGTGGGGCGTCATCCACGGCCATGTGTCTGAACATCATTCCTTCCTAATTCCGCCTGAGGAATAGCTCCCAGAAATGCCCCAGCTGGAGCCCATCCGGATAGAGCAAATAAGGGAGGCGAGGACGCAGCAGACGCAAGCTCTCATTTGGAAGGCAATGGGCCCGCACGTGACCCGAGTGACCCTCCAAATCCTGAAGGACCGAATGCCAAGACGTCACTCAACCAACAACCAGGAGAGGGACAAGGGACAGATCTGCTCACGTTTCCCCTTCTCCTCACTGGACCAGACAACATGCTAGGCATCAGCCATAGGGACGATGGGGAAATGTGACCATGCGCCATTTTAAGGGACACTTCTATCACTGGCATCAGAAATAGGGTCCTGGAAGAGGAAGGTGGATTAAATCACACCTCAGACACCACCCTTGGAAAGTCCATGCCTTGGTTCCCTCATGTGTAAAATGGGAAGCACAGATCTCTAAAGTCAACCCTATCATTGATTGCAAACTCTCAAATTCAGCTCAGTCCCTGAAAGAACATGGGGGGATGCCACAAGATTAACCTACAACCCCCCCCAAGAAGGCCCCTATGCCCCCACAATTCCACCCCTCCAGGAAAAAGGTACCACCTTTGCTCCCTATCAGGGCAGTTTTGTACAAACAAAAATGAGTCTCCATCTTTGACTCCCCACAGCAGTAAAAATTAATTACCACATAAAATTGCTGATTCCAGCCAAATGAAGCCACACAATTCATCAGCTCAAGGGTAGTACCAACAGAGGAGCAGCTGAAATACATTACCTGTCTGAGGAGTATATTTTGTGCCAGTGACGGTTTTATGGGTAATGTAAGTTTTATAAATTCATTAACACAGGACAAAATTTCCAAATAAACAAAGGCGTTCAATAAAACAGGCCAGGGTGTATTTACATGGAGTCTCTGAGTGGTGACTGGGGGATGGGGGGGCACTGTGCTGAGGGCTGACTTTGAGGACGGCTAACAGTCTGCCAATAGAATGATCAAAACGTTCAACGTTGCCAGCGTTCAATGATTACTTAACGAAAATTTATTAATCTCTCCAACCGCATCCTGCGGCGTGCAGAACAGACACGGGCTCTCCTCTGTAACAGGATGGGCCCACTAACCCCTGAAAGCTATGGCACCCCAAGTTCAGTGGCAATTCTAATTTAATTATCCAGCACAGCCTTCCACGTAGGGGCCTTGTTTTTTAAAATACTTTAAAGAAATAAATCACCATCGATGGCCTTTCCTCTTTTTAAATTTTAAGCAGAGCAAGACTTTTCTAAACAGCCTGTAATGCAGCCCAAGACAGAGAAGAACTGTGAAATGCTCTTCATAGGGTCCAATATCATGGACTCCCATCAGCTGGTCAGTGTGTTTGTAAAGCAGACACCACCTCATTTTGCCTGCAGCACGTTCCTCCTGGATCCTGGCTGTTTACCATTATCAGAATCTTCATCACAAAACCCACTCCTCTGGACCCTGGTCAAGTGACCTCGGTTAACCCAAATTGGGGGCCAGGAACTCGAGCTGCCCTCCTGATTTCCTAAATGGGAGGGTCTGAGTACCACTTTCAGGTGAATTCTTAGCGGTCTCCAAGCCTATGGGTGGAGGCTGGCGAGAGTAGGCCCCTACTCCAACGCTGAGACCCTCCAAGGACAGGAGGAAAGAGCCTGCCTGGGGATGCCAATTGATGTGATTCCTACCCACGGTTCCAGAGGCACAAGCGTGGAGGGAGCATCGTGACCCGCCTACTGACAGAGCCGATGGACTGGAGAGGAAGAACACGTGCGGCACGTTCTGGACAGGGGCAAGGCGGAAATCTGCTTTGCCCAACTAAGCTCTTTCTTACAAGGACAACCCTGCCCCTCACCCCACCCAGGGAAGGGTGGAGAAAAACCTAAATGCATTTTTGTTCACCAAGAACTCAACTGCATTTAAAAAAGCAAACGGCCCAAAGAGGACAAAGAAGTCCTTTCCACTGAACGGACTGGATTCTTGAGAAAGAATTGCCGATGTGCACGGTGCCCTGGACATACGCTGTGTCTCCTCTGAGCCTGTGAGTGGCTAACAATGATCTTTTCTGTTTTACAGATGAGGAAACTGAGGCTCAGAGGGTAAATGCTGTGCCCAGGGACAAACACCTGGTCAGTCTGAGGCGGGATTCGAATCTAGGACGTCCCCACAGAGCCATCTTGCCTCTTAGAGATGGCCTGACTTTTGGCAATGGAATGTATTCAGGGCATCAGAATGTGTGACCTGTATAATTAGGGAAGAGGATGCTAAAACACCAAACAAAGGTAGACTGACTCACGGGTTTCATCCCAGGTGATGACTCTGCAAACCCCATGCACCCAAGGAGACAAAGGCAAGGCCATTGTTGGCTGGGAGGATGGAGGGACACTGGATGGGTCCACACATAGCCTGCCAGTGGCGTGTCTGCTGACCAAGCTCGCACCCAACGCTTGCAAGATTTCCCAGCTTCTGGACTGAGTTTCAGAACCCAACCCTCGCACACGAGTTTTACTACCTACCTCATGGACAGAAAAACATTTTCCAGGATTATCTTAAACACCCCCAGAAGCAGCCACAGCTGGGTTTTCTCACACAGAAAATGAGATCCCTCGAAAATCCAACATCTGTAACCTCTCCCCCACACTCAACCCGTTGGTGACAAATGTAAGGTGGTCTCCATTAGCAACAGACACAGGGTCCATCCATCATCATTCTTTGCCTTCTTGTTCAGTAAACATTTTGGGGACCACCTGGAGGTGATGTCTTGTGGGCTCTCGCCTACTCATCCCGATCTAGCATCATGGGCTTCCCAACTCAAAGAGGCACTCGCCACTTTGAAAGCCCCTTCTATTTATTTACACACATTCATATTTTATTCCCGCCCCCCCCCCCCATTAGAACTCCCAGAGCCCAGGGATGGTCTGGGTGGGGCTTGCCTTTGCATTAGCAGAGCCTGGCAAATAGCAGAACTTGGTTAATGGCAACTTCCACTGAATTTAATCAATGAAGAAACATCCCTAATAAGAGAGTTCCCCTCCCCCCCAGCTCTTCACACCAGGCCCTCCCAAGCATCCTGGACATAAACATGACTCCCCCTCCTCTAGGGTCCGTTTGCTCCTCCCCAAAGCCCAGAAAATGTTCAGCTGTCAGCAGCCCCGGCTGTTTTCTGTTTATTCCATTCAAACTGTCCACGACTGGTTTTTATTGTTCAGCCCCTGCATGATATTAAATAAAATTAGGCCCTTTTTTTGCCTTTTCAGGCTACGACTCCCTGGGGAGACCCCAAGGCCTCACGTTTCACTCTAGTGGGTAATTATATTTCCAGATGCCCTGTGGACAAGGACTGCCCCATCATTTCGTCGTATAGAACTTAATGCACATGAAAAGAATCTGAACTATGTTGGGAGGGAGTTAATGTAAGCCTGGGAAAATACTAATTTGAGAGTCTTCTCTCAGCCACCCCCTACCCCCAGCAGAACCAAGGAGATTCGAGGAAGATGCGCTTATAACGTTCATCTTCCTGGAAATAAAAACCTGGGGGTCACGCAATCACCATTCCCCAACTGAGGAATCAAGATCAAATTGTTAGCACTGCGCTTGGGACAAGTGCCCTGATCGGCGCAATGCCAAAGGACTTGTCCCGTCCACATGGTCTCACTCTGGGACTCCCAAAGCACCATACAAAGCCCAAGGACCATAATTAATAAGCAAAGAAAAATGGAAAAATAACCACAAAACGGTTAACGAGGATGTTTGTGCCTGCGCTTTGAGCTGTCTACATGAAGAAACACGGGGAGTCAGGTTAGGCAGCTTTCCCACCCTAGAAACGCCCTGGCCTCTGGCCTCTGACCACGGCACTCCTCGCCCATCACCTCCAGAGACTCCCAATTTCCCCCGTGAGCCAATAGGAACTCCTCTGTTCAGCCTGGAAAGACCCTCCTTCGCCGCCTGTCTTTCCTATCTTGTACTCCCCTATTCCCTTTCTTGCTGCCCCACCTCCCACCTCCGTGCCTTTGTACCGGCAGGATGTCTGCCATTCCCAAAATGTTCTCCTTCCCTATTTCCAAGGATTAATCCCTTGTTTCCTCCCACTTCTAGGAACATAGTAGGCATTTTTTAATGCTCATTAGCTGACTGGGTGACTAGTTAAGATATAAAGCTATAGAGTCTTAACGGATCAGAAGTTCTGGATTTTGAGCTGGGAGGGTCAAAGAGGTCAACTAGACCTAGCCTTCCTTGTTTTGCAGGGGAAGGTGATGGGCTTGGCCAAGGTGAGGAGCCAGCAGCAGAGCCAGAATCCCAACTGCCCTTATCTAATCAAATGCTCCTAATTACACAGGAGAAGATAAACAGAACTCAGAACTCAGGGCTGCCGCCTTCTTCCCCAATCAAGGCCAGAACACAGAACAAACATGGACTGCAAAGCTGCTGGCTCATTACTTCCTAGGTGACCATCAGGCCCATTCCCCTTTCTGGACCTCGGGCTCGTCCTCTATAAAATGACCTGCAGGGGTCGGAGTAGTCTAGGGGAGAGTCTGAATCAGAGGGTAATCTCTCCTCTGTCGCCACCTCCAGAAAACCTCAAGGATCTGTCCTGAATGGCAGCCACTGGGGCCCTGCTCACACCTGGAAAGTGACAGGTGGGTCCCCCCCCCCTTGCTTAATGCCCACCAGATCAATCGTTATTAGTCACAAGAGCCACAAGAGTGCCAATCACTGCCACCCAGAGAACAGGGCACTGGACCAGCACACTAGCCATGGACCCCTGGCAAGAACACATGTGCCCATGCATGTATGTGTGTGCCCACACATGCCCATGTGTGCCCACCCCTTCTGAAGGTGAGAGGGTGCATGATCTAGGCAGATCTGGCCCACACCAAGCATGAAACTTCCAAGTGGGCAAAGTCCAGAAACCATTTTTCCCCTTAAATTATCGAGAAATGATTTGTATAGAAACTAAAATTGGGACCCAAGAGAAAATCCATTAAAAAAAAACAGTTAGATTTCTGTGCCAGCGTCCTATGCCACAATCGGCCGCTTCTGTAGCATTTCTAGAGAACTTGGCCAGGGAAAACACTCCTCCCAAGTGGGAAATCCTCCATCTGGGTGGATTACTCAATCCCTCCACACAGTTATAAATTTAGAGCTGGAACCCAGCTCAGACCATTGCTTTCAGCCTTTTATTTCATAGATGAGAAAAAAGAAGGCCAAGATAAGTGACTTGGCCAGGGTCACAAAGTCCTGCCTTGAGGATCTGAACCCGAGTCCTCCTGATTCCTGGGTCAGCCCGCTCTCCACCGGACAATCTGGTCCTTTGCCCCTTCTGCTCCTGCACGCTTCCTTCTAGGTCAGGAGAGGGCTCTCTGGCTCTGCTCTCCAGACAACATTCCTTGGTGGAGGGGGAGGGTATCCAAGGATTCTCCTTTCTTAAACCATGGACCCCCCCAGACGATCTGGTGAAATCTACAGCCTCCCCAGAACCAAGTTTTTAAATGCACGAAACACCTCAGGTTGCAGAGGAAGCCAGTTTCATGCCGTACAGCTGTCCAGATCCTTTAAAAGCCACTTCGGGGGCTGCAGGTGAAGAGCCAGAGCTGGTCTTGAGGACAGCACACACCTGTGTGCACACACCCAGATGATGGAGGGCCCAGCATGGTCTGCATCAGCCCAACAAACTCCAGATGTCCTTGCCGCGGCGGTAATTCTTGCCTTGGGTCCTGGGAAGAGCAGCTCACTGAGCAGATGCTTAGGTTTTCAGGTAGAAAGCGCAGTTACCTGACTGCCTGTCCTTGCCCCTGAGGATGTTGGTGAAGGAACAGTGATCACGAGGGCCTTAGAAAAATAGTCTGGTCCCCTGTGGATGGGGTTCCAGTCTGTAAGAAAGGGGATCGGGCTGGGGAGCCAGAGAATTAAAACAAGAAGACCAAGAAGCTAAGTGCAAAATAATTCAGCCCAGGGCTGGGCCTCCTTACAAATCAGTCTGTCTGGGTAGTGAGCCAGAGCAGGGGGGGCATAGGAAATGAAGTCCGGCTGTGCAGGGCCCTCCCATTCTGCTTCTCAGAAGGGAGAAGGGGAGGAGATATGGTCACAATGAGGCCAAAAGAAACTCACAGGGCTTGAATTAAGCAGGGGGAGGACAGCGATAGAGGGAGGTGGCTGGGCATACATGCTGGGGCAGTACTAGGGCAGAATAACGCCAGATTTTAAATTTGGAATGGATCTGTGAAGTAAAAGGCTGATCAGCTCAGGACCAGTCTGGCCTTGGTGAGGAAGTGGCACCATGCCCATAGATGCATCCTTCTCAAATCCAGGCCCAGGTCACTTCTGGAACCATGCTCCCCTCTCTTCAGACCAACTGCCCATGTGCCAGGTGGCAGCAGCAGAGATGAATGCTTATCAACAGACCCACTGAATGACTACGCCTTTTCTAGATCCCTTCTGCCTGTACTCAGAGACCAAAGTATCAATTCAGCTCAGTGCCCACTCTCTATGCATCGAGTGTTGTACTGGGCCCAGGGAAAGACAAACGTGCTCTCAAGGAGCTGACTTTCTACTGGAGAGGCACAGACTGTGAACAAAGAAGTCAGCCCAACTTAACCTGAGGAGGGAGATGGCACTGCTGAAAAGCAGGGAAGTGCGGAAGGCTCCACCCAAGAGGGGGATCTGAACTGATCACCAAAGGGTGAGCCAAGAGGGATAAGAGAAAAAACCAGCTCTTGCAAAAGGAAGAAGGATTAGGCAAAACAGTCATTTCCCCCCAGTTTGTCTCACTCCTCTCCACATACTTCCGGTGTGAAGCATCATTCTCGGTATTAGTTGAGGACCCCAATGGTGTCCTCCTTGTAGCAGGTAGGGCCACCTGTCAGGAGGTCAGTTATAATCACCTACCAACCCAGGCCCATGATTTGGAATAAATAGTTGCGTGGCAAACCCCAAGGGAAGACAGATGGGAGTGCAGAGAAGGCCTCCCAAACCTGTGGGTCTCGCCTGCCTCTGCCCATGAGGAGGTCACAGAGGATCCACCTTGAGGCAGCACCTGGAAGGATGGAGATATGGATCTTGGATTATTTTTGTAAAGAAAAATTAACCCAAATCCACAATTAGTGTGGCACACATCATCCCGTGGGCCATTATTTAAAATGCTGGATGTGGTAACAGGAGTGTGGCAGAATGGGAACAGCTGAGAGGAACCTACAAAGCCCAAGAACACGGTGTCTGAAACAAGCCTCGGCCGTGCTGGCTACAATCACGGCCTGCGTGCTCAAACAGCACAGGTTCAGCAGGAGTCCTCACTGTCAGCCTAATTACAGGGAGAGCAGTGGGCGTCCGTCATTTTTTAATAGTTTTTAATTTTTCTCCACACTCATTTGTTGGTACCATGCACTTAAGACACTTTGAAATAAAATCTGATTTCCCTACTAGATTTCATTCCCTTTTTAACTGGCTTTTTCTTTCAATCTAATTTATGAAAACGGAAATATGAAAACGTTGCTCCACTGGGCAAAGCCTCCAAATGGATTTAGTGGAAAGGACACCCCAGAAGATCTAGCGCTCAATGACGTGCACTGTGGGTCCCCAAAAGCTGAATTCAACACAAAGATGCTATTTCACTCAAGCCATCAAGTGACTGTTTGGCACCTTCTTGGCTCTTGTCCTAGAGAATGGGAAAGTACACAATGGAGAGAAGCTTCGGTCACTTCGGCGAATTAGCCTCAATTAACATGGTGGCCCATTTTCATATATCACAAACTTGCAGAATCCCAGAACTGCAGAGTTGAAAGTGACATTCTAGATGTGGATGAACTCACAACTGATTAAGAATCCTGTCTAAACCCTGCCGGACAAATGGCCATCCACTTTCTTGTGAACACCAGAAAAATCAGTGTACACCCTAAATCCTATCCATGGGAGGTAAACATGGGAATCAGCCCTGCCTGGGTTGTGAAATGGCAGCACAGAAATGGTACAGAATTGGAGGAAAACTGTAATTGAAGTGTCACAGGACACAACAAAAATGTTCCAAGGCACAAGGAAAACATCCGAAATGTGGCAGTAAAGAAAACATTACAGAGTGAGGGGAAAATTGTGTAAATTTAAAAAAATGTTATGCAACTAAATGTTATGAAGAAACAAGGGAAACATCTGAGGGTAAAACCAAGCCCCAGCCATCTAGCCAACAATGAGAAGAGCGTGATGGGGAGCTCGGTGATGTTGTGCCACAGTGAGGACCAGGAGAAGGACATCAGACGGCACTAGCTGGGCTCTGATTCTGCTGGTTCAAAAAAAAAAATAGGAATCCAGTGAATTAGAAGCCTGGACTAAGTAACAGTGTCTCCATGATAACCAAATAGACTTGGGCCCTTCAGAGATGCTTCCTGAGAATGATGAAGACGGTGCCTGGCTGGGGTCTGATGAACTATGCTCCTCCTTCATCATCAGCATCTTCAAGATCTTGGCCGACCTTGTCTATTATTTACTCTCAAGGTAAAAGGAAAAGAAAAGCCGAAGGGCCCGTGTGCTTTCATTCCTACTTAGATCCATTACTCTGCAGAAATGGTTTGGAGAGAAGTCTTTATTTCCAATGAGACTTCCTTAAAAGAACAGTCAGATCCCACTGGCTAGACCCCTTATGACCTGGAATTAGAGATGAAGGCAACGCAGAATGAACCTGGCCATTACCAGGGGCATTCGCCTAGAGGATACTGGGGTGGGCTGTCAGAGGGCTTCCAAATTCTAGTCAGTGGTTTCACCTGCAGAGGTGCTACCAAGGAAGGGTCTCTCCAGGAAGCTAGTGACCCAGAAGAAAAGTACTTGTTCCTAGTTAAATATGCAAATTGCTTCCTTCCTGCTCCTGGCTCACACCACACCACTATTCACTCTATGGATGAAAGGACTCCTCTCCCTTTTATTCCCCAAAAAATGTTCCCCCTACAATTCTGCTCCTAGGGCTGAAGGTCTGTTAGTCAATTAACAAACATTTGTTCTCGAACCTTGAGGCGAGCAGGGGTTTGATCTCCAGACAACCAGCACAACCATTACAGGGTGCCCGTCTCTAACTGGCAGTCTTTACAAAATGAGGCGCCACTCCCGCCCGCCCCCCCATACTACAGCATTCTGAGTAGTAAAGAGTTTTCATGACTGCTATCACATCACTGGAATGTAAGCTTCCCAAGGGCAAGGACCGTTTGTCTCACTTTTGTCTATGAGCTTAGCATAGTGTCTGCCCCAGAGCAGGGCTCACTATGTTTGTACTGGCGGGCCCCTCCTATTTCCATGGCTGGGACTCTCTCTCATGCCACCTTTGCCTTCAAGGAAGGACCTCTTGTCCCAATGGGGGAGACATGTCTGTGTACAGAGAGACAGACAGACAGACAGGCAGACACACACACACACACACACACACACAGACACACAGACACACAGACACACAGACACACAGACACACACACACGGACACACACACACACACACAGACACACACACACACAGACAGACACACACACACACACACACACACAGACACACCCCCCTATTTGTCTCTAACAGTAATTATCTCTAGGGTGGGAGGGGGTGGGAAGAAAAAAGAAATTTACACGGTAATTTTGTTGCATATTTGAAAGAAACAGGTTGTGCAGAGCCATCGCTTCCTATGTATACAGCATGGTTTCATACACAATCTTTCATCTTCACCGTTTTTATTGTACTATGTTGTGGACATGCTTGTTTCATTCCATAAATTAAAACAAAAGAAACCAATTATACCCTGCCCTTCACTTCCCTCTCCCGAGCTTTCCAACTTCTGCTCCCCTGTTAGAACTAGACTGTCAGCTCCCTGAGTGCTTGCTTTTCTGTAGCCTCAGAAGTTGGCCCACGGCAGTAACGATGAACAGCAAAGCACAGTAAATGCTTCTGCGTTCCTATGCCGAGGCTGCAGTTACACCAGACATGAAAAGGATTCCGTTAATTTACATATTCACTGCCATACCAGGGTGACCAAACTCACTTTGTAATTAACGCCTGCAAACAATGACAAAATAATCTGAAGAGGTCAAGAATCTCACTGAAAAATTACGAAATAACTGATGGGTTGTGGTCCTTTGTGCTCCAAGAGGACCGAGGTGCTATCACTGCGTGGGGATCAAGGTACCGTGTGTCTGACTGTGGCCGATCAGACCAAGACAAGCTTGAAAGGCTTCACCAGGGGTGGCTAGTGTAGTGAATAGAGCACTGGCCCTGGAACCAGGAAGACCTGAGTTCAAATCCGGAGTTACGACACTTAACATTTACTAGCCATGTGACCTTGGGCAAATCACTTAACCCCAATCGCCCCCCTCCAAAAAGCCAAAAAAAAAAAAAAAGGCTTCATTGCAGGTCAGGTACAAAAAGTCCACATCAACATTTGGAGTGGAAACATCTCTGATGACGAAATAATGAAAAATGCTAAGGGAGGGCGCCTACCTGAACCAGGTCTCAGTTTCTACTATACAGCAGTCATAAAAAAATCATAAATAAAACAGGTTGATCAATAGAGAGGAGACGAACAGCACAAAGCAAGACAGCCCCACAAATCGATCCCAACTACTCACAGAGACTTAACTGGGAAAGCAGGGGAATCCTAGAGCACAAACTACGCCTGGACTGTTACGTCACCCCACACAAGCTCCAAATGGACGAACGGCCTCGATGTGAAAGAGCGGGATGGAAAGAAATACTTTCTGAAACTCTGGATAATCTGCGTTCCTGACCAAACAAGGAACACGGACAAGACGCTTCCACGTGAATCAACTTAATACAGCTAAAACGAGAAAACTTTTCTTGCACGACACAGCTATTATAAAGGGCCAACAGCCAAGATGAACTTAGAACGGATTAAAATATACAGGAATAACGTTATCTGTACATCACTATTGTTATAAAATACATAGGAATCACTTCTCCAATGAGAAGTTTTCCAAGGAAGTAATCTAAGCTCTCAACAGTCACATGAGAAATGCTACCAAGGGGGGGCAAGGTCCGAAGCCCCATCCAATCGGCAGAGATGATAAGGAGGAAGATTTCAACTCTCAGAGGGCTGGTGGGAAGAGAGAACACTGATGAACTACGGGTAGAGCTGGGCATGGCACAGTCCAGCCCTTCCGGAAAGCAATCTGGGGAGACCTAGAAGTTACTAACTTGCTGACCCAGCCATGCCACCACCTGGCACGTGCCCCAAAGAGATCAAAGAGAACCCATGTGTAGCAGCAGGAATAGCCAAACAACTTGATGGATGAATATGATGGTTTATTATTGTAAAGAAATGGTGGACAGGATAGAATCGAAGAAAGGAAGGAAGATGAGTATGAACTGCTAGAGAAAACCACTTGATGAAAGCCTAATTAAGGCTACTGACCAATACAATGACCAGCCACAATTCCAGAGGCCAAATGATGGAGCACTGGGCCAGGAAGGTGATGACAAGATGACGAGTCATGATGACCAAGGCATGGCCTATGGGCAGGTGTGTCTGACTGGACTATACTTGGTGTTACAAAGAAGGTCCGGGAGGGGGCTGAGGTGCTATAAGATGTGTCAGTGGAAACATTTAAATAAATTACAAAAAGGTTCCCAAAAGACAGACAGACAAGGAGAACATCTCTGAAATGCAAGTGAACTCCCCAAAAGCTAGGCTGCTCGGCAGAGAATCCCGGTTTCCTCTGTACTCCTTTCTGGTCTTTGTACATGGAAATGCTTACGTTCCTGGCATTTGTCATGCTAAAAAAAAAAAAACCGACAAACAATCCCGCTGCGATGCTGCCCCAACCCAGGGCTTCCCCCACACACAAGCTCAGGCTTCTTCCTAGTAGAATCCCCAGGGACATTTCCTCCTGTGCCCAGGCAGTGAATCCCACAGCCCAGGGATGTGGAATCAACTCCAAGCACCTGCTGACCCCTCCTCACAATAGCCCTCTCTCGTGTCTGCCTCGCTAACTCCCTGTATTCCTGAAGAAGCTGGTCAGTGGCCCCATATGGTCATTAAGGGATGAGGATGACCTCCATCTACAGGCCAAGGACCCCATTATCCTGGAACCATCACAGGATCCTAGAGCAATGGCGTGATTCTAGTCCAGCTCTCTTGTTTCACAGATGAGAGATGAACAGCTTGTCCAAGTTCATCAAGACAGAAAAGGGCAAGGGGAGGATTCTGACCTTGGTCCTGTGACTCTAAACACCTAATCTGAGCTCTTTAAAACATTCTGTATTTTTCTTTTGCTTTCACACTGTTCACATGTTGCCCCATTCCTCCCTGGCCCTTGCCAAAGAGCCACTCCCAAAAGGCATCTGGTGTGATCTGCGCCAAGGCCTCCATGACATCCCATCCCACTCCCCATTTGACAATCAAAGCAACATTCGGTACAACGCAGGGGAACAAATTCACAGGGGCACGAAACCAGAGTGTCAACTAGGGGTGGAACACCTTCACGGAAGGCTCTTGGACCCATCGCTGTTCCCAGTCTACCCAAGTCTATCCTCCTCACTTTCCAGAGGCCGTCCGAGAGAGCTTCCCAGGAGAGCTGGCCGGTGCACATCCTTCCCTCCCAGGCCTGCCCACATCCTTTCTTTCTCTTGAAATGACTGTTTTTCTGCCAAGAATGACCAACCTCTTTATTTCCTGCTGCTCCTATGATTACAATAGCAAGAAGTAACCCCGTAGATACGTCATCCAAACTTTTACTTCCCGAAGGGAAGAAATGGGTCAGCTCCAGGGCTTGGAGAACCCCGAGGCAGCCATGGCCCGCCTGCCATGTAAGAAGCACGAGAAATAACTCTCAGGTGCCAGCACAGCCAGTCACATGTCATTTCACATAAAGATGGTGGAAAGGACAGGAGCCCAGAAGCTAGCGGACTTACTCCTGCTCTATTCCTAGCCAGTGTTAAATGAACTTTGCTTCCCAGGCCGCGAAGTCAACAGGGTCTCTTCCAGTTCTAAATTTCTTTGCATCAACGCCTCTGTGTGATCACAAGCATCACAGTTTCCATTTCTTACAGCTGGCAAAGCCCTCAATGTTCAGGGATCACCTGCGTCCTGAGAGGTCATGGAACTCACAGGAGAAAATTTGTTCCCACAGCCCCGCCAAGGAGCCAGAACGGCGCCCCCTCTTATCTGAGTGCCTTTTCCAAAACACCACAAAGAGTCAGTTGATGTAGACAGAGCCCTGTTGATGAGGGAAGCCAGCATCCCACCACCCTGGAGATGCCTTCTCTGAAACACCAACGTCTGCAGCATTCTCAAGGTTTCCAAAGTGCTTTGCAAATGTTACCACTTGAACCTAACGAGCCCTAAGGAAGGTGTTAGCATCATCCCATTCAACAGATGTCAGAAATGAGGAACGGACAGGTGAAGGGTCAGACATGAAGCGTCAAGGGAAGAGTCTTCCTTACCTGAAGTCCAGACATCCGGATTCATCTTTGTTTCGGCCCTTCTTCCCTCAATTCAGGCCCCCTGGAGACCCTCTGGGCCTGAAGCCCATCCTTTGCCACGAGAGTGCTTTAAAAAGAGCCTGTTTTTACACATCTCACCCTCTTACACACAAGCTGCCCTAAAAGGCATGTGTAAGGTATCCACACTGGCCTGGCTTCCCCTGGTGACACGTCTTCTGAAAGCCTCCCTTGGGTGAGACAGGAAAGGGAGGCGCCCCATGCTGGCGCAGGTACATCAGCCAATGGATCAGCCGTCTTTTCCTCGTGATGGTCCAGAAGCCACCACTGCTGTATGCCAGCTATCGTTGGCAGGATTCTTCTGGGATTGCCTGACTCTGGCCAGCCAAGTTACCTGGGACTGGCAGCACTCATTTTCAAAATTATTTTCGGCAGAACAAGCTTTTGAGATCTATTAAGATGAACTGTGAGCTCTTCCCAGGGCCTGATCTCTCCTTGTTTCAGAGGTTCTTACGTGGGTCACATCTGGCTTGGATGTTATAAGATTCTTAGAAACCTTCCAATCCACCCCTTCTATTAATGGCACCCAACAGTATGCTTTGGTCACTGTGGCAGAGTCCACTGGTTCTGGACCAGACGGGTGCTGAGGGCCCTTCCCAATATCAAACTCTGTGATTCCATGAAGATCCCACCTGGCTTTAAGAATAACTATGCCTGGGGCAGCTAGGTGGCACAGTGAATAGAGCACTGGCCCTGGAGTCAGGAGGGCCTGAGTTCAAATCCGGCTGCAGATACTTAACACTTACTAGCCATGTAACCTTGGGCAAGTCACTAAACCCAACTGCCCTGCCTTCCCCCTTCCAAAAAGCAAGGAATAACTATGCCCAAATCACTAGATATGGACACAGAGCAAAATGTCAAATGTAACTCATCACTCGGGGGCAAAGAGTCAATGAAAAGGGAGACTGTCCCTCTACCTCTTCCCTTGTCACCCGTCCTTTGGAGCTGTATGCAGTTCTGAATATCGTGGTCTAAAAGGACCACAACTGGACAGCAGCCAAGACTGGGAAAGGTCCAGAGTAGCCTCACTGTTCTTTTCCCTTGTGGACTTCATCTGGAGTACCGTGAAGGGGTGGGCAGCCAGGGGAAGGAGTGGCTTCCCCTCCTTGGAGGTCTTGGGGGAGAAGTGAGATGACCATTCGTAGGATATGTGAGCAGGATTTCCTTTGCACATGAGCTAGCCTCTACGGTGGCTGAGGGCCCTTCCAACTCTGGGATTCTGTGACTCCCAAAGACTTTATTTCCCCTCCTAAAACATTATCGGCTCACAAATAAACCAGAGCAATATACGGAAGGCAGCACCTCCTGGAAGGAACGTTTGATATGGAGTGGGAGGCACTGAGTTCAAATTCTGATTTTGTTACCCAACAGTGTGACCCTGAGCACACAGGCCCCAGGTCTGCCATCTGTAAAATTAGAGACTGGTGTAGGGGACCTAAGGCCCTTTTAGCTTTAGAGACCCAGAGCTGGAGGGGCTTCAAAAGCCACCAAGTCCAAAGCAATGATTTCAGAAATGACGGAAGTGCGGTGACTCCCCAAAGGTCCCAGGGGCAATAAGGCCCAGGATTTGAAGCTAATATATCAGAAAAACTTCCTGTAAGTCAACATTAAGGGAAGTCTGGGCAAACTCTGGGTGGGATAGAGCCACCTCAGGCCCCCACCTACAGGGGCCACACCCACCTTAGAACCTTGGGGAGGGGACACATGGCACAAAGGCCAGGCCCTCCCCTGCCCCTTGGCTATCTGCTGTAGGAGGGAGCAACAGGGAAATGGGTGAGGCCCCCTCAGAAGTCTGCCCATGACAGTCACCTCCCGGACAGAGGCAGACAGCTACCCAGCTGCTCAGAGGCCGATGACCCCATCATCTTTATTAAAGTCAGCGACAAGAAGAGGCTCTGTCTGTCTGTGGCCTTTCTAGAATGAACCCAATGGCCCTGGTCTCCAGAGGCAGTGAGGGGACTGAGGGAGAAGTCAGGTCCCAGAGCAGCTGAGCTAGCTCATGCATAATTCACAGGCCCAGGGGCCATCTTCCCTCAGGCCCATCTGGACAGGCCAGTCCACCAAGGCAGGTCCAGCCTCTGGGTGGACACGAAGCTGGACACAATAGGGCTCTGATGGCCCCAGAGACCACGGAGAGCACTTTGGGAGCAGCAGAAAACCGGGAATAAAGTGGGCACGAGCCCCCGCTGGGAAAGGCCTGGTCACAGGGTCGGGTACCAGGCAGAATAATGGACCATTATCATTGTGCTGCCAAGAGGGAATAGCGAGTTCTGAGAAATGGGGAAGACTTGTATGGACAGATGTGGGAAAAGGAAGGCAGGGAGCCAGGAGGACCGGGCACAGAAAACCATAAGTGAAAAGAATA
>CM053582.1:570944257-570976659 GCA_028627135.1 Pseudochirops cupreus
GGGGGGGGGGGGGGGGGGAGGGGCCTGTCACTGACAACTATACCTGGGACCGAACAAGGCCGGCTCTTCCTTGGCTTCAAATGGTAGTAACCAAAATGGACCCTTGTAGAGAAGGGCTGCTCAAACATGCTCTTGCTCAGTCTTCACGACAACCCCAATGATGTGGAGATCATGGGCATCATCTCCCCTACTTTACAGAAAAGACACTGAAGCAGAGAATGGTGATGAGCTTCAGGCGCTGTCCTGACACACGGCCTAGAGCCCCATCAGACCAACGGCTGATTCCTTCCTTTTAGAACCACGGGGGGAGACCCAAAGTGACCGACCACTCCCACTGCCATCACTGCGGAATCCCCCAGTATGGGTGCACAGGGCAGCGGGGCCAGCACTGGAGGAAACCAGGTAAGCTGCCATGAGGAGGGTTAACAGTTAGTGGGGCAACTACCAGGAAGAGAGGATGAAGAAATGTTTGAAGGCCCTCTGGGAGACAGTGGCAAAGCGGGCGACACGTGGAAGCAATGGGCAGAAAGGGGGTGAGATCCTCTCTTCTGAGAATAATGAGCAGAAATGGCAAAGGGTGGGGTTAGAGAGGGGATAAGACAGGAGGGGTGGGAGCTGGGGCCACAGGGCAGAAGCGGGCAGACTGGGTCAGCACTGGCAGCTGGGGAAGAGGCAACACCAGAGAAAAGAGAGAGACAGAGAGACCCCCCCCACACACATCTGGTGCCCGGGCATCTAGCCGGCTCTAACGCCTGGCTCAGCTACCTCCCACCTGGGTGACGCTCTCGGTCAAGTTCCTGATCCACAGAAGGAAGGAGTTGGCACAGAGGGCCCTGAGCCCCCTTCCAGCTCCCAACCCAGTGGTATGAGAGTGATGTGACCAGAGACAGTCACAAGGGGGCAAGGGAGAGCCTTGGATGCCCACTTGGAGACTGAACACATTTTAGTTTCACAGAATAATTTCAGAGAGGACCCTCCAAGGCCGTCGAATCCAGCCGCTCCTGAAACAGAAATCCCCTCCGTGGCTGCTCAACAAATGAAGAAAGCCAGGAGTGGGGAAGTAACAAGGCGTTGTCCCGCCTCTGCTCCATACACCTCTTGTATGCTGAAGCCACCCATCCCACTCAGGAAGAGCGCCAGTTCTTGGGAAACATTTGCTTAAAAGGAGTGGAAGTCTCTCTCCCTCCAGGACCCCAGTGATCCCAGTTCTGCCCTCTGGGGGCCTGTCCCTCAATCAAGCTCCTCTCTTCCTGGAGGACAGTGATGATGGGGTCTCTTCGCCTCCAGGTCAAACCCCCTCATAGCCTCCAACGGATTCATGTAACACTGTTTCCAGTCTCTGGACCATCAGCCATTTCTCAATAAATTGCCTCCGACCTCCCAAGTCAGCTAAACGTCCAAGATGCTGGGCAGGGGACCAAAGTCTGGGTGGGCAATTTCCTCAGTGCTGTGTCAAGGTACAAAAGCACAGGGTTTGGGGAGTCATGACCACTGAACGGACAACCTAGACTAAGGTAAACGTCCTTGGGGAAGGGGCCTCATGAGTCCCTGAAGATAATGGGCCAGGGCTGAATCAGGACCACGCCCCACCTGTCCAAGGTTTCCCATTATGGCCAACCTGCATCCCCAATGCTTTCCAAATGCACAGACTTTTATGTTCAAAAAACAAGATTGAAAAAAACCGAACCAAACCAACCCACTTGGGAGTTCAGTGGCCTTGGTGAAAGCTGAAGTTCTCATAATATCATGTTTATTTATGTCTTAAGGGTATCTCCAAAGTCACCATTTTGCTATCTTTCATCATTTTTTTTTGCTTCCTCTGTCCAAATGCTGTTTCTTTTTCTTTGAAAAAGAGACAGCAGCACCTGGCAAAGACACCACCCCTTGAGTATCAAACCCTCTGTCTGCCGAGGGCGATGGATGGGCCCGAGAAGCCCTAAGGCCCCCTCCAGCCCTAAAATCCTGTGCTTTTTCACTCAGCAGCAAAGGGGCACAGGGCTGGCCTCCAAGGAGCCATGCCCTCAGCAAGTGGAGACCATGAGAGTTTTTAGGAGACATTTTGGCTACAAACACTCAGCACCAGATAGCCAATCCTAGGGCAATTAGCCAAAACTAGGACCCGCCAGACCCCTCCCTATGCAAAGCCTTCTTGGTGTAGTGGTTCCTATCATGCCCAGATTCTGAGGACACAACCTCTGGGAATCTGCTGCTATCTCCAGCGAAAATAAGCCATTAGAAGAGGATCTCAGGGGAGGGCACATTTTAAAAAAGGAATACCAAAATTCAACTTACACAACTATTCTGCACGGGCCACCAGGAGAGGTCACAGAGACCTAAGGTGGAGAACAAAACTGTTACTTCCCTAAAGGAGAGGACCCTGGGGGTGGAGGGAATGTGTGTCCGATGTATACGCAGATTAATAAATGCATCCCACCGCCCCCTGGTTAGCTCTCAGGAATAAGACCAGTATCAACCCTCATTAAAACAAGGCTAGGCCCAATCAACAGACTCATTCCTTTGCTGAGAGCTTGGAAACAAGCCTTCTTTCTGCTGGGCCCGGCCAAGCGTGGCTCCGAGGTCCCAACACAACTTCTGATGAACATCTAACAGGGCCTGGTGGGCACCGAGGGGCCAGTGGGATCACTCCCCGCAGCCCGCTATAGCACCCCTCCTCTTTATGGCCAGACTATGCTCACCAATCGATGACTCTTTCAGAAAAATGCTCCTTCCCTTGTCCATAAACATTCCCCAGGCTGACAATCTGCTCCATTGGGGGAGCCTGACCTTTCACATCTGTCCCTTCTTTACGCCCATGTCAGTAAAATCACTTGACATGGAACTAATTTTTCGGTAGGAATTTCCATTTGGATTGCATCACCAAAACATTCACTATTTAAACCTTGCACAGAAAAGGCACACCAACCAACCAAGTGCCAAAAAGGCATCCCTCGTTGTGGGAGTCTGTGTAGACCCGGCCCCTTTCCTGGGCTCTGGGCTCTCAGACCAACTGGCCCAGCCACTTGTGAGACAGAACAGCCACTCCAAGACCGACTGAGGGCTTGGAACCCGAGATCAGCGTGAGGGAAGGCTGCATCACCAAGAGCCACTAGAACCCAAAGCGGGAGGGGGTCACCTACACCACCTGCAACCGCTACTGACTTCTAAGATAAATAGTGTTTTATTCTGGAGGCGGGGTGGAAAGGAGAGCAAATGCTGAAACATCTTCACTGACTGCACGATTATGTCAGAGAAGACTCGTCCTCGTCTGATTCCCAAGATGCCTGGACAGCAATTTATACAGCAGAGAAAAGATGGCGGAGCCAAGTGGCCTGGGGGTGCGGGCCCAGGGCTCTTTCAAAGACACTGGTGGAACTCCCCCCCCCCACGTGGATGTGGCCATCAAGCATTTTCTGGAGGATTCTGCTCTTTTAGAGCCCTATCAAGAAGAGAAAGCTGGCAGCTTCCATCTTCCAAGTGCAGGGAGGATGGAGACGTCACAGACGCTTCAGGACCAAAAACTACGTCATCATTCATGCCAACCGTGCCAAGACAAATGGGGCCAGCACCCCCACACCCCAGCTCAGGTCTACCTAGAGGCTAACTTTCTAGGTCTCATTTTTCTCTCAGCCCAGTACAGAGCAAAGGGCGCTGGGTCCGAGGGCAGCTTCTGAAGACTCCAAACTGTGTGACCTCCCTAAATTTCCGTTTCCTCTGCTGGGCTCAAGCCTTGAGGTCTCTTTTGGATCCACGTCTAAGGCCCGTCAGTAAGGAAGCAGAGGAAGAGACAAGACATTTGTAAGGTCTGTTTTAGGTCAAATTCTATGATCCTGAATATTTCTAAGGCCAAAGTTCCCTCTGAAATGAGTAAAAATTAACCCAGAAGTTTCCCCAAAGGGGCAAACTACTAGAAATCCCTGTATCTACCCACGTCTCAAAGGAACAGGGCTAGTCCTTCAGATCCCCACGTTTCTTCAAGCCCCACACTTGGCTGGCATGGCCCAAAGGGCACTGGGAGGAACATGGCTGGCAGGACCAGCCCTCGGTGTGCCACCCTCAGGGCGCAGGATGTCGTCAGAAAGGGATGCGACCGATAAAAGAAGGTCACCGAGGCACCGAGAGCCACAGATGAAGGAAAAGGCGAAGTGGCACCCAGCACTTGGGGAAGACCCCCTTGGGAACAATTTTGGAAGGGCACGGACTAGGGCAGACGCCTGGCTGTGCTGCCAGCCTTCTATAGCCCTGGAAGGAGGGCGGGGGGGAACTTGACCACAGGAATCCACACGGAGACCCTTCCAAAAACCCTACGTGTCTGGCCCAAAACAGGACGTGTGGCTACAAAGGGGCATCCAAAGGCCAGGCCCTAACAACGGCCTCAAAACTGAATTTGTCTCTTCCATGCACGTTCCTGGTTCTCTCCTCTGGGCACACACAGAACAGACCCAACCTCTCTCTGTTCATTCCATCCCGGCCTTCTCTTTTCCTTCCCTGCCCTGGTGGCCCTCCACTGGTCACTTCCTAGCTTGTCCATTTCTGAGCCGAATACTCGGGCCTTGACAATACACTAAAACCTTCTGGGAAAGGTATTTTTGCCCATCCTGGAAACGCCACTTAACACACAAAGCTCTTTCTCTTAAGTACAACGGAAAACAAAAACAGTCAACTTACTGAGGAGATCAGGGCTAATCCACGCCTCACCTTCAAAGCCGGAGCTCGGGCGCTGAGACTGCGCTGTAACAAGTGTCCGTCTGCAGGCTCTCCCCTCATCTTTGAACCGGTTTGCAAACAAGCCCGCGTGGGGAGCGCGTGATGAGGGCCTGTCATGGGCCCGATGACAATGCAATTAGGCTGAATGGGCCCATAAAATTACAGTATTGATGACAGATCAGCAGCTCAGGGCTTATGATGGGGAAACTCTGAAAGAGGAGATCCACCCCCAGCCCTTCTAAAGCAGCAAGAAGCCAAAGTCAGTGTGAGCCACAGTCTTCCACACATCTGCCCACAACAGGCAGAGCAAGGAGGCAAGCCTGATTCTGGGCAACCTGCACCACCCACCGCCATCCCTCAGCCCCAACACTGCCTGAGGGGCTACACAATGGAGAGGTCTCTGGGGTTCAAGGGCTCGGTCCAGTAGGGAGAAGAGCCACCAACACCTAAGAACTCTACTATCAGAACCATTCTGGAAGGTCCAAAGGGAGATAGGAGGTGGGGGGTCTTTAGCAATCAGAGGCCTTCTGGAGGAGGTCGCCTCCATTTGGGAGTCGTGCCATCAAGGAACAAAACAGAGGCTCTCCTAACTCCTTACGTCTGCCAAGTGAGAGAAGTCAACCTGGTCAAGACAGAACCACCATTTACTCATGCTCATTATGAGAAGAGGAGGGGAAAGCCTCTAGACCAATTGACCGAGACACCTGGCGGCTTGCTGGTCAACCCAGGACTCCACGCCCACTCTTCGGGACCACACCGGCCATGAGAGTGGAAGAGAACGGCTCCATTGGCATGTCAGTGGCCCCAGCCCCTGGGAGGCGCTCAGTCAACGTCACTGACCTTCATGGACATAGTAACAGTGATGACACAGGGTCCTGTCCCGCGTTGGACTCATGAAGGCTGCCTCCGAAGCCTAGACCCTTCCCTGGAGACTGTGAGTATCAAGTCAGTAAATCAACAAGAATGCATTGAGCACCTTGTGTGTGCCTAAGTGCTGGGCATAGGAAGAGCCTCAAGACAGGCTCTGCCCTCGGGGGGCTTCCACTCTCACAGCTAACCACTAAGCTGGTTTCCTCATCAGGCAGGGGCCCTGCCCAGGCAAAGTCACAGACCTGGAACAATAATCAATTAACAAATGAGCATTTATTAACCACTTTTATCTGACCCGCCGGGCCTAGGAACACAAGCACCTTCTGCCCTCCCTGAGGTTTACTGGGCAGAGTGGCAGAGGACCCACTGAGGGGGAGACGGACGGACGGACACTGCTTCCCTTCGATTCTCTTCAATGAGGCCGCAATTAGAATCTGGGGAAAATCGCCAGGACATGCTCTAGGACCCGTGCGGCTTCTGCCGTAGCTGGTGAGGAATCACGTAAGGCAGGCAGGGAATCCAGGTGCAAAGGCTTTCTTGCTGGCAAGACCCCAACACCCAACTGGCGGCCAAGACAGAGAGAAAACCGGGCCCAGAAGCCTTCGCATTGTTTATCTTTCAGTCTGTGGATTTCCGGCACCCGGCCCTGCCTGATGGAAAGAGAAGCGTGCTGGGAGCCAGGGACGCCTGTGGCAAAGGCCTGCCCTGACCCCAGCTATAGGGCTCTGGGCCAGACCCCTCTGCCACTCCCAGGGCTCCAGATTCCACATCTGTAAAATGGGAAAAACATTCACCTGCCTGCCTATCCTTCAACGAGGCCAGTGAGGAGGAAAGGCAATGCGGTCTCTGCCAAGTGCTCTGAAAGGCGGGTATCATTCACCATTACCTCCCCCCGCTCATTTTTCAGATGGGGAAACTGAGGCAAGCAGGGGGAAGTGACTTGTCCAGGGTCACATAACTAGTAGGTGTCCGAGGTCACACCGGAACGCAGGTCTTCCTGGCGCCTACCCACTCTGACACCAACTTGCCCCACGTAGTGTGCACATTAACGGAATCACATCCTCATTTGCATTTGCTCCCCCCCCATAAATGGTGTGCTCCAGTGCAGTGCCTACATTTGCCTTTATTTGTAACTTCTGCACTTAGTGCAGTGCCTGATATGCAGCTGGCACTTAATAAATGTTTTCTGACTTGACTCACCGAGGTAATAGGACAAGAAACAGCAGAGCGAGAGGACCACGGCCCCGGGGGAGAACAGGCAAGGAGGCTGAGACAACGCAACAATGTGCTCCAGGGTGCGGCAGAGGGCCCCAGGCCATCCCCTTCCGCCTTCCACTGGACGTCTTAATGTGGACTTTGTCCATGGCCCAGTGACTCCAGCAGGTCTTAGACTGACCTGGGCCGTGATCACCCTTCCTGTCTCTGCCTGCCTGAATGCCAAGGAGGCCCCTCTTTCAGCCAAGGCACCAGGCAAACCAAAAGGGACCGTCTGGGGTGCCCGGGCACGTCCTGGAAGCCAGGTTGGAGCTGTCGGCACTAGCCTACTTTACTTTCAGACTTGGACAAGGAATTCACTGACCTAACATCACTGGGCAGAAAATTCCTCGCCTTGAGGCAAAACTGTCAAAATCTCTAGCACTTGCCACTTCCAATCTGTCCATGGAAATAGTGAAAATGAGCCAAGGCCCAGAGCTCACAGAGGCCTGGAAAGAATGAGCTCACCACCAGCAGAAATGAAGAATGCAGCACGGTAACAAAGAGAATAATGGCACAGAAGAATGGCACAACAGACATTGATTTGGCACCACCTGAATACCGGATGCTGGGCTAGGTGGACCAGAACTTTAGAGGATGTACAGTACAGCCCCATCAGTCAGATCCAGCCGCTGCAACATTTGCTGGAACCAAGCCCCTGTCTCGGCTCCCACCGGCATCCTCCCGCCATCGCCGGCACCCTCCAGCGGCCGTGGTTCATGCCCCCAGACCTGGCCTGGACACTGCAGTGGCTTCCCCACCTCCTGCCTCTCCCCTCACTAGCCCGTCTTCCTTATTGCTGCCCAAAGGCACAGGACACAAGACACAAGGCTCAGGGCGGCCAATCCAGGCGAGGGCCCTGATTTTAATAGGAGAGAACTGGAAAGAAGGCCTGGCCAACTGTGGTCTACGTGCATCAGAATGTTCACTGCTGAGCAATAGGGGGCAAGTCGGGAATCTGGAGGAAGACATAAGGGAGGCTCCTATGAACGGATCCAGAGCAAGGGAGGCAGGACCAGCCCGAGAGCTGAGCGGAGAAGGCATGTTAAATGAATAAGTGAATAAATGAGCGTGTGCTTGGCACACACAAACACTCACAATAAGTGAGCAAAGAGATGAATGAATAAATGAAGGCAAAGCCCGAGCTGTCTCACTAAAGTGACCCATCCTGGCTCTGGAGGAGAGGTGAGGAGATGCACCCCCTCCATCGGCCGGGCGGGGGACCGTGGGTGCGTGATTCTGCTCCTCAAAGTTGAGGTCCCCCTGCTAGCCTGAGGGACATTAATGGAGTTGCTGAATCCCATTCTGGAGCATTCACAGGGAGGACTCGCCACCATCTGAGAGGCAGCGTGTGCGTGAAGGACAGAAGAAAGTTGCTTTAAAAGTCTCTGGTCTCCTTTCACCGCTGAGGAGAAAACAAGATCCTGAGGTTCAAAGGACAGATGGGGCTTCCTTAATCATCCCCAGATTCTCAACAGCAGGGTTGGCAAGTGAGAGATTTCAATTAAAAGTTAAAGATGCAAGGAGAGTAGGCGCTCCTGCTCAGCGTGGCTGGTAAGCCCAACCATGTCCAGTCTGAATGACGTCCCGCACAGACGTCAGACATCCCAGCCTCAAGGACACAGAGCTGTCACTGTGGCAAGGGGACAAAGAAGCCTGTGTGTCCCAGGGCCTGGAGAGGGGAACAGAGCTGGGGGAGCGCCCAACAGAGCCAGGGGGGCAGAAGGAGAGAGGAGGCCCTGGGCCTGTCACCTGGGGACGCTCCAGGTGACAGCTGGCCGGGGAGGCAGGCATGGGCTGAAAGCTCCCTGCCTGTAGTAGCGCCTGCAGGAGCAATCATCCAAGGACTGGTCTCGTTCTGCCTGGGCCCAGAGAGGAGCAATGAGGCAGGGACACTGGGATTGCCGAGAGGCTGAGTGTCAGGAGGGGGAAAATGTGCTTAATGTGGGGGCCATCCGGGGGAAGTGGTTCATCCCCCAAGGCCGTGGGGCCCACCTTCTTAGAGGAGCCCAGGGAGAGGTGGTGGGTACAGGGGACAGAGCTGTACCTGGGGCACGGAATGGTCAGGCCTCAAACCTGCCCCTCTCTGCTTCTTCCCAGCCATGTGACCTGAAAACTGGGGTCTCACCAGGGTTCCCAAGGTCCCTCTCAGCACCTTTTCAACGTTTTTTTTTTAATGAAATGATTTGTTTTAACATTGCAAACACTTACAGATCACTCCCACTTTGTGAGAGGTCTCTGGGACAAAGTTAATCTCATCTCAAAGTGCCAGCAACATTTTCTGCCTGTTACATCCGCTCCGCCGTGGCCTTGCAGAGCCAACTGAACACAAACTGGCTGGGATGTGCAGGGTGTTCTCCACTGCAGGTGGTACCTGAGGCCCCCACCAATTCCAAATGAGCTGGGGATTCTGGGAACCTGATGATCAAGGAGACTACCGGGGTCACACCAAGCACATAACAGGCACCTGGAGAACCTGGGAATGCACAGCCTGGAGAGCAGAAGACTTGGGGGGAGGAGCAGGAGCTCCCAACAGATGGGCATCACATGTCAGGGGGACTGTTCTGTTTGGCACCCTCAAGGCCTGCAGGGGGGACCCTCCTAAGATGGCCCTTTGAGGACAGTAACCTCACCCTTCCATCCTGGCTGCCCTAGTCTCTAGACGCCTTCCACTCCTAAAATGTGGAGCCCCAAAACTCAATCGGTAAATACCCAACACCAAACACAAGACCCAAGATGGACTCTGACCAAGGCAAAGAACCACCAGCACCGCGCACCTCACCATGGTCCCTGAATAGGCCTTGTGGAGGGGCTGGGGGGCACCTTCTCATTTCCCAGATGGAAACCTGCAGGAACAACAGATTTTCTCAGGCTAGCCACGTGACCCAGGGCAGGTCATTAAACCTCTGTGCCCCTTTTCCTATCTGTGGAGTGGGTGGGCCTCATGGGGGCAAGAATCAAACTAGATGATCCACAGGGCCTTTCAAAGCATATATAAATGTGTGATGACTGATGTTTTGGGAAAGACTCTGTGCCCCCTGTGCCCCCCATGCCCTGAGTCTTGGGCTGGTGATCGAGGGATTCATCCGGAAAGGCCCCCAGGAGGAGCCTGTTGGGGAGCTCCAGCCAGGGGGTCCATCTGCCACCTGATTCAACCACTCGGGGTGCACCTGTCAGAGCTGGAAGCACCCCAGAACCCTGTTCCAACCCTTGCACCAGAGAGATTGTATAATAAGGATGTAGGATTCCTTGGGGATACTTGGAGGTTAAATGATTAGTCCAGGGTCACCTGGTCAGTATGCTGATATACTGGGTGGGGGCAGGACTTGAACCTAGGTTTCTGGGCTCTAACACCAGCTCTCCCACCACTGCACCCCCCTCTCTTCGTGTCAACCCTCAGCATCATCTATGCTGCCAATCCCTGTCACTCTCTGAGTGCTATGTCAGCCTCAGAGGGAAAGCATTTCGATGCACACTAAAGGAGGAGAAAGGCGGTCACAGAAATGGATTCCTTTCCTTATGAGAATAACACTGAACTGCTCTTTAAAAAAAGGAAATACTCCAGAAAGGACCTGGCGTGGCCCCAGCCCCAGCCCCGGGGACCAGGACCTGCGTCCCCACCCCAAGCTCCCAACGGCCTCTTGGAAGTGCTGCAGCTGCAAAGAGCCTGCCACCGTGGCAGAGATCCCCAGCTTGGGACGTCCTGCTGGGGCTGGCCCACCATCGGCAGAGCCTCTGAAAATGCAGGGTCCCATCTAGACGGTCAGAGGCTGAGAGCCAGACTGGGCCTTGGAGATGCCCCGGGTCAATCGGCCCCACGCCTCTGGATGAAGAAATACAGGGCTGGGGAGCAGACGGCTGGGCCGGGGTCACACAGGTGAGTTAACTGGCGGGGCCAGGAGCCACCCTCAGAGCCTCGGCTTCCAAATCCTGCTTCCTGTCCATTGGCCCATGCCAGCTGTCCTCAGAGGAAGACAAATGTAGACAATCCGAAAATGATGAACCAAACCCAGTGCTCACTGCCCTGCCTTGCCCATGTGGAAAGAGCCCCCGCCATGTCTGGTCACACCGGGGCGGGGGGGGGGAGAGGGGTATGCTTCTGTCACCAGAGACAGGCACAAATCATGGGCTGGCAGAGGACAAATTACTGTTGATACTTAGCCCAGAAAAAAAAAAATTCATACACTCCTGAAATCCACCATTGGATCAAATTAAATTAAAAAAACCCAAAACACCCCACCCAGCAAAAGCAAGGAGCTCAGTCAGAAACATTAAAGGGGAAGCAAGCTAGGTGAGATGGGGTTTGCGCGTGAGTATTTAATAAAGCCAACTCAGGTAAGAAAAAACCAAAATTTATGTTGCATGAAATATCTCCTGGAGACCCGTTTGGTGAAATTATCAGTGGTTTAATAGGGAGGAAAACCAGGCTGACAGACAAGAGAGCTCCACTTTCTTCATAGAAATTAACATTTCAATCCTGTTTTTATCCAGAAGTCATTAAACTGTGCAACATGAATTATTTGAACTGTGGCCCCGAATTAAGTCTATTCATCAATGAGCCCAAACAGTTTGGAGAGCGTGGCTAAGAAGAAACAGCTCCCCATCCCTATCTCTTCTCATTAAAGGAAACCGGCTTTCCCTCTCTCAGTATATAAAACTGCCTTCTCGCCGTCTAATTTATGTTACCATAAGCCTGCTCACATTCTAAACTATTACACGCCTCCAATTAATTTTTGTAGCTTTTGCCTGAAAATTTAATGAGATAGTAGTGTGTGAACCTGCTGACTCCAGATTATACGTGTGCTTCCAATATTAATGTTGGCGTGACAAAATAATCCGATACCTGCATGTGGAGAGGATCTCTCCACCGCCGGGATGAGAGAGGCCACAGACAAAGCGGGGCCACTGATTCTAGCTTTGGAAATCCAATTAGGAAAGCCACTAGGCTGGAACTGGCCTGCTGCACTCATCAGGAAACCCAAAGAGGAAACTGAGTTTTCTCAATATTCCCAACCACCAAGTGACTGCCATCTTAACAAGTGGTTAAGATGGAAACCAGGGTCCGAGGATGGAAGCCGACTTTGAGAGCCACAGAACACCAGCTGAGAGACGGAAGAGGCCTTGAATTCACACCCTTCATTTTACAGGTCAAGAAACTGAGGTCCGAGAAGTCAAAGGTGCTGTTTACAAGGCAGCAGCGGAGGCCAGGGGCTCTGAAACAGTCATGACTGGCACCCAGAGCATCGGGGCCATCGGACAGAGTGTGCACCGACTCCGGAATGCCCCAGTGGGAAGTGGAGGGAAGGTGGGAACCAGCTCCATTCCTGGGCTGACCCAGACCCACTGGGCCATACTGCTGCTCTCCCCTCTTAGAAAAGTGATTGGCATTATCCCTTCCGGAAGGGACCTGTCCAGCTTTACTATGACTGGACTCTCCTACCTCACGGGGTGGTCGCAAAGACAGTGAAAAGCGGGTTCACATTTGAGAGTGCTTAGCAGAGTATCAGGCACAGTTGGTGCTTAATGAACGCCTGTCTCTTTCCCTTCTCCCTGGTACTTTCCAGACGCCACTGCACTCCATGCGCTGTGTGCCCTGTTAGAATGCCCGCCTCCTGAGGGCAGGACCTAGGGCACAGCATACCCTTATACCACGTGCTTCTGCTCCACTCTTCCACGCATGACTAGCTGTAGGCATGAGCTACCGAGCCACAAGCGCCCAACTCCTGCGACGGGCGAGGCCTGCAAACACCTTGACGTTACGTGTTGGAGATAAGATGGCAGGCGAAGGGGAATCACCACAGCCCAGGCAGCACCAGCATGGCAGGTGCTGGGGATGCTGTTGCGCGGTGCTTCCTCATAAAGGAGGTGAAGCGCCAGGGTCATGGGAAGCACACAGAGGGTGGCGTGATGCATCCCTGCCATGCTCCAGACCCTTACGGTCAGCACTTTGAACCCGGCCACCTTGATGACTCCCAGGGACACACTTACAGCTCAGGGGCCACTGAGAAGAGCCCGGCCTCTCCGTTAACTGCTTGCCAGGTGGGCACAGCCTGAGTGCGGCAGGTCCACGAGAGCCTTCTGGATTAATAATTCCCCGCCATATTCCCTTATCATAAAAGCAGAGTGAAGCACTAGGTTTTAAATGGACATTACGTGGATATTGTAAGATGTGTTATTGAAATGGCATTAATAATAATGAGTCCCTCTGATTCATGCTCAAGAGAAACTTCTCAAAAGCTCTAAATCTCCAGCAAGAATTCCAGCTCTCTCTCTCTGAGGGCCGCTGGCCTCGGCCCCCCACGTGCAGGATGGGCCTCCATGAGCCACTGGCTCTGGGATCTGTCTGGACAACTACCCCAACAAGGGGCATCACCATCACCCCCACCCCACCCACCTGAGGTTCATTTGGCCCAGAGCCGTATTTTCCTTGGTGTGAGGGACTCCCACGATGGAGCCCCCCAACTGCCAGACTGTACCACTTAATTTGTAACTTCTAATGTCGAAGTAAAAAGACTTGTCCAGGGTCATACACCTAGTTCGCAATGTGTCAGGGCAGGCCTTAAACACAGATCTTAGAGGGTGGGGATTCAAATTCCATTTCCTGTGTGACCTTGGACAAGTCAGCCCCCCTTCCCTTCCTGAGGCCATCATTTCCCTAGGTCTAAAATGAGGAAGCGCATTTTACTGGCTGGCTCCATACCAATCATCCATGCCCCTCCCCTCCCCCCCCCCCCCCCCCCCCCGCCTCGATCCAGGGCAGTGCTTCCCAAAGGACGATCACCTTAAAAAGTGGGAGGGGGGAAGGGGATTTTCATTTTCAAGACATGAATCTTAGCAGCACCAACTAGGAACCTTTCACCTGGACAAAGGGGACCTGAGAACTGCCCGGTATTTGGAAAGCTTTTCTGGACCTGCAGACAGAGGACCGAGTTTGAATCCCAGCTCTGATGACGCCAAGTGGGGGACCCAGGGCCAGATGGCTTTAACCCACCCGGCCTCAAGACCTCATTTATACAATGCATAGGTTCCTAAGGCCCCAGGCAGCTCTAAATGAACCACCAATGAGACCCAAGGTTTGGGCTGCTTGGCAGAACTGAGCAAAGGTAGGCAGAGAAACATCAAGCATTTGTTAAGTGCTTCCTCTGGGCCCTGGACTGAGCACTGGGGACACCAATGTATGCAGAAGGTCAGGCCTGGCCTGCAAAGAGCTGATGCTTCAGTGGGGGAAGGGAACAAAAGGGTGGGGGAGGCAAAGTCTCCAGAATGCCAAGCAGAGTTGGCACGGAGGGAGAAGGGGGGGCCATGGGGCAGGGCAGTGTTCTAGGGAGACAAGATGGTAGAGTCACAGAGGCTGTCCCACCACGGATGGCCATTTCATGGTTGTGGCTAGAGGGAGGCGAGCCTAGGGGTGATCTGTGACCGGCTGCAGTCTAGGCCATGATATCAACAAATGACCTGCCCACAGTGACCAGGTTTCAGCTACACAGCTGAGTTGGGATGGGAACCAAGGGTGTGGGGGCCATCCCAGCACCTTGGGACAGGCTCTTACACCCAGGAACACCCCCCCACCCCTGCTCCCTTCTGACCCTTAGAATCCAGGGCTTCCTTCAAGTCTCAAGCCAAGTGCTACCCTGTGCCAAAAAGCCTCCTTCTTCCCCCTCCTCCTCAAATGATCTGGTATAGACCCATCGGTCCCCATGGGATCTCTCTCTTATAGAATGCACGCTCCAGGGACCATGTTTGAAAAAGGCATCCCGGGTAGATTTCCACCACACCACACAGGCACCAGAAACTTCTTAGGTTAACCTTCTTTTTAATTTTAAAAATGGCTAACTTCTGAACATGGTGCTGGGGCAGACATCTCCACCCAAAGAGAGGAGTCTGGTCTCAGCCTATGTGTCTAGGAGGAAAGATTCCAGAGGCTGCTGGGATTTTCCCAAGGCCGTGGGGGGGGGGGGGGGAAGAGTGGGGAAGAGAAGAGAGACTGGGAAATGGGGGTGATTCCAAAAGTTAAAGGGGCCAGACTGGAGGCTCTACAATGGTCTATGACTGTGGACTTCTCTATGTGGCGGCCACAAGAAGGAAGAAAAAGAATTATCCTCCTGCCAGATTTTCTTCTCTTCTCCCTTCATCTTTCCTGAATCCTATCCACAGACTATACTTGGACATCTACATTTTAAAAAGAACAGAATATTCTCTAAATGCTTAAAAGTGAGAAGCCTGAGGGCACAAAAGCATAGCGGGCTCAGTACAAAGGGATCAGCTGTCGATGGGGGAGCCACCATATTGAAGATGGGATAGTTAAGCTCTGGATGGCTGGGCTACCATTACCACTACTGTTACTACACCAAATTCTCTTATTCTGAACGGACATTGTCCTTAATGACAAACACCAGTGACAAAAATAATGTGGTATGACATCATTCTCTCCATGCCAATCACAGAGAGGAGGGACGCTCATCCTCCGGCCCCGGCTCTGAAGCCCTTACTCAGGGCGAGATGCTCAGTCTGAACTCATTACCATGAGTTGAGACCAATCTGCATTTTCAGACTTTGCCCAAACTCACTGACCTGAATCTAACAACCATTCATGGGCGGCGGCAGCCCCCTTGCACAGCCTCCCCAAACCCTCGCTTCTGCTGGGGAGTGGGGGGTGGGGATCCAGACCCTCCCCTTGCCCTCTGCCGCGTATGACTGGGCCACAGCAAGAGAAAGCTGGGGAAGGCACACCAGCATCGGCAGCCTTCCTTCACACTTAATTTTCGGTAAATTGCAGAGGCCCCTGGCGATGAGCAGCCTGGCAGAGGACATCTTCCTACGGTGGGACATGTGTTAGGAAACAGGTGTCACGTTACATGTGACAGAGACAAATTCTGACATGGCGGGATCAGGTCAAGCTCTGGCAGGGCCAAGGAGAGCCATCCCGCAGTCATGTCAAAATTAACAGGACCCTGTTCCTGAAACCAGCCGGTTAATTAAGCAGCAATTCGGAGAAACCCTGAGCCCTAACCCATATTAAGCAAACTCTCTGTCTAAAACAGAGCTTTTCAGAAGGAATCCAATGTCACGGTACACGGCATTTTAACCATTAAAAATGACTTGGGCCGAGGAAGCAAATAATCCCACATTAGCCCAGCAACTCTGATGCATGCCTTAGGCCAGGGCCCTTTTAAGGCTACCACAACATTTCCATTTCTTCACAAACTTCTTCGGGGTTGATTATGTTCTTATAGAGAAAAAAGAAGAGTCATATTGGGCCAGCAGTCGACAAATATAAGGCTTGACAGTTGGTACGATTTCCTAAATGATTTATGAATCCTAGACCTAAATAATTTCATTTCCCTGGGGAGAAAAATATTCCCCAGAAAGATGAAACTGGAAAAAAGAACTGGAATGGAGTCAATGGACCTGGTTTTGAATCCTGGCTCTACGTTCTCCTGGTTTATGCCTCTGTGACCGTAGGCAAGCCATTGCCCCAGTCCATGTGTTCAGTTTTCTTATCTGCAAAAAATAAGGGAGTCGGGTGAGATGATCTCTAAGCTTCCTCGCAGCTCTAAATCTCAGTATCTAAATGGGGGATTGTTACAGATGTCAGCACTCTAAAACCTTGCCTGGGCTCCCAGCATGGAATCCTTAAACAGAACCTAGCACGACGAGCAAGAAAAAGAAAACTTTGTGGGAGAAAAGGGAGGATTGAGAAAGAAACCTGAGAAATGTCATGAAATATCCAAAGGTCCGTCTTATGCAAGTGGGATGAGACTCACCCAGCTTGGACACAACAGCAGAATTAAGAAGGGGTAAGAGGTGCGGAGACACGTCACAAAGGGACATGTGGAGATGGAGGCCCATTACTAACATTATATGGGGAATCTTGATCAGGCACAGCTGGACTTCCAAAGGGAATCCCTTCCAAAATTTCCAACTCCTATGTTTTTGTGAAGATGTTGTATCACAAAGTAGAATGTAAGTTCCTTGAGGGCAGGCCTTTTTTCCTTCTTGTGCCCAGCTCCTGGCACACAGTAAACATATAATAATGCTTATTAAACCACATTCTTTCCTGATTTTTAAAATGCAATAGAAATTTAAGTTTATAAAACAACGTCCTCAGATACAGGTAGATGTTCCCATTATATAGAAGAAAAAATGGAGGCATCAGGTTAGATCATTTCAGATGAAGGGACTTGGCTATGAGCTCAAATTCAACCTTTACAGATTAGGAAAATGAGGCCCAAGGAAGCAAAAGTGACTTGTTTAACCATCAGATTCACAGCTGAAGTCCCTGGCTGTAGAAGCAGCCTGCCCGGCAGAGCTGGAATTCAAACCAAGGCCCACTGCCCACTACCCCTACCACCTCTGCATAGCTAAAGCAGCAGGGCCAACCAAGCCTCAGCTTCCCTCTTCTGATGCTCCCTCTCCTGTCCCACAGAAAGTCAGAATCCTCTCTGCCACATCCCCAGGGCATTAGCTGTAGCCCGGCCTCCTCACCCCCTATCTGTCCTCCGCCCTCCAGAACACTTAAAAGCCAGAGGATCCCCCCAAGTTCTCGGCAGGTTCCCATTTCATATACCATGCTTTATCTACATCTAAGGAAATTCTGTGTGGCAAAAAGGCCATCCCCAGCTGGGATCACTCACTTCGGCGAAGGCCCAGGCACGCAGGCAGGCGATCTAAGATTTTTTCCTTCTATTTGGTTAAAAAGAGGGAGTCAAAGCAGGCCATGACTCAGACAGGCAACGCAGCTCTCCTGTACTCCCCAAGGCGGTAGGCATATGCGAGCGGGGGAAATCACAGAACCAAAATCAATAGGAACCCTCCCTCCTGGAGAAGCAGAATCATACATGGAAGTGAAGAGGCCATCTCCCCTTGTCCTCAGGGAGCTGAAGTCAGGCTGGGGGTGCATTCACACAGTGAGATGCGCGCTCAGCCCAATGGGAAGACTTCATACAACCAGGGAAAGCCAGGTCTGGGGTCATACAGAGACACGAGCAAATCAAGTTGGTAATGACTGGAGAAGGGGAGCGAGGGGTTCTCCAGGCCCTGGGTCACACGTGGCTGACTTGGGAGCTCAGGCCCCAGTCTGTGAAAGCTCTTGAGGCAGAAATCTCAGGCCCAGAGAGCCAAATGATGAAATACACGGATTCTCTCCACGCAGAAGAAAGGTGAGGCAGGGGCCACAGGAACAGAACGTTGCCATTCACAAGGCTTAACTGGCTTCCTGTCAATCAGAACCAAATGAATCGATGTGTTGTTCAAAAAAAAAGTTTAGTCCGTAGGAGGAAAATCCCCAGCCTGGGACCAGGATGACCTGGCGGCCTCTATGCTGTATCCCAGTACCAAACCCAAGCATCCTCTCCTACCAAGCCTAGCTGCCTCTTAGATTGTAGCAGCGGCAAAAAGGATTCCCAGAACAGGGAACCAGCCCTGCCACTGTGCTCCCACCCACCACTGTACCAGGGAACGTAAAGTCTCTGTCTCTATTACTTAAAACATAAAAACGGAGACACTCTGCCAATAAGCCGGTCAATATGCAGAATTTCGCCTCAGTACCAAATCCATCAACGAGCGCCATTGATTCCCGATCCATAAATGGCCAAACAGCAAAATGCACGCAATTAAAGGTGATATGAAGAGACGACCCAAAATAGCACTAAGAAGAGTTAACATAAGAAGGAGAAACTTCACCTCCTGCCCGTGAAGTGGGCAAAGACAATCACAACCGGCAGAAATCGGGCTGGAGACTCTGGGGGTGCACGACAGCTATGCGGAGCAGCTGAAGGACTGGCAGGTAGGAGGCAGGGTCTAATTTGCCCTACAGAGGTACCAAGTCAGGCCTGACTTGGTAAGGGGCCCATCCAAAAGGAGAGTGGGTGGCCTTGGGAGGTGGGGGGATGCCCCTCCCTGGTAAGGGCTGGCTAGCTCCTCACCAGCTACACTGGAGCAGGGAATTCTGGACCAGAGCTGGTCTCTGAGATCCCCTGGGGGACTTGGGCACTTTGGTGATCAATCCAAGTAGCTGAAAGCTCAGTTTCCCCAGTGGCAAACTGGGAAGCCAGCTGCCTGTTTTCCAGGACTATGAAATCTTGACATGACAGACCCCAGGGTCCTGAAAAGGAGAATTATGAGCCTTTCCCATATGGCAGCGCTGCTGAAACAGATATGTGGCTGTTCCACTTGGGCTGAATTTTTCAAGGAGTTGCAAGTTACACCATTGCCTCCTGACAACAATGGCCCCCTTTGAGTTGGGACAAGGTATGGACAAGTGTAAATGAGAAGGCGCCCTCACCACCAGGGTAGAATTACAAGGGACTGGACATAAACCAGATCCCTTTACCAGGAGCAGGCATTATCCACAAATCTTTCATTTTAGGGCCCACTCCAAGCCGGGGCTGACTGACAGCTCATGCTGATACTGGATCCCACCAGGCCCCAGGATTGACCCAAAGGGCCATTTTCTGCACACCCCCTGTCTGAAGGGTCCATCCTAATGAGGAAATGGCACAACAGGCCTGAGACAAGCCCACGAAATTCACCCACCCCGCACATTTATGACGCTTCACACATTAGCACATTTTTCTGAATGTTACATCTTTCGCCGTTTATAATTAATTTTAACAGCTTCTGCAACCCAGCCCACAGGTTGTTGGTGTTTCTTTTAAATGGTGCACCACTGAGAAATTGATTTGTTGAGCCTGCATGCCTATAGAAATCAGGCTATGAAAGATGTATAAATGTCATTTCTTGGGCTGTTTCTCGGGCTAAGGAAAGGAAAAACGGTTCCGTTTGATCTCCTCGAGCAAAACTCCAAATCCTGCAACGTTCTTATGTCTTGTCTGTCTGCAGACATGAATATAGATGATTTAATGAGCTCAGTACAATCCCAAGCCAGGCAGAAAACTCAAGCTCATTGGGGATGGTCCTAATTGTCAGAGACCTCATATGAGGAGATGGAGAATGGACTCCAAAATTTCCCCGGTCACCTGAGACAAATGCACGGTTTTTATGGCACGAGGTGACATTTACAAAGTTCAGACATAAAGAGATACAACAAACGCTTAAGCTGGCACTGGAGAAAGTCGCCATTAAAGACAGAACCACTGCCTTCTGTTAACGAAACAAAACAGAAATGAAAACACACCCCGGGGCACGTCACTTTCTCCCAGCAGTGGCTGACTCTTCTGCCATTCTGTTATGGACTCACTCTTTTAGAGAAACTGTATCAGTTTTCTACTTACACAAGGATTAATATCCCAGAGCACGGACACACGAATGCCTCAGACAGACATGTTTTCAACACCCAACAACATTAAATATTCCACACGCACCATTCACTTTGTAACACTGACAACATTTTAAAGGCAGTCGGGTGGAATCAGTCTCATCTGACTTGACCACACCAGGCAGAAGGGGCACAGTGGGGCACAGCTGGGCTTGAAGGAAGCTCCGCGCTATCCCAAAGTGAAATGGGCTGCTATGGGAGGCTGTGCATGGGCTCTCCCTCGCTGGAGCTCTGCAAACGAGGGCTACCTGACCACTCTGGGGAATGTGGCAGAGGGTTTTTATTCAGGCATGGGAGGCCTCTGAGGTCCCTTTAACACCTGAGATTCATTGGAGAAAACCTAGAGGGAAGGACACAACATGTGAATTCCCTGTTCAAAAGCGAAAGAGTAGTGTCTGAGTGCACAGTTTTAGGTCAATCAGTTAATCAACACTTATTAAGCACCTACTGTCTACCAGGCACCATGTTAAGGGCCAGGCATATTCTTTAGAGCAGCGGTTCTCACCCTGTGGGTCGCAACCCCTTTGGGGTCGAACGACCCTTTCACAGGGGTCACAGGGGTCACCTAAGACCATCAGAAAATACATATTTCTGATGGTCTTAGGAACCAAGACACCGGTCCTCTATCCGTCTCCAGGAGGGTCTGTCCACATATGAGTATTAAAGGGTCACAGCATTAGGAAGGTTGAGAACCACTGCTCTAGGGTAACAGAGATAACGGGACTGTGTATTATTCCATATTGTATATGGAATGCTCTTCAAGCCCCTGTCACTGATGCAGATGAGAGCTGTCCAAATTAACCAGCATCTCTGGGGCTTTGAAGGTCTGCAAAGGGCTCACTCTGCAAGTATTAATTACCTCACAACTGCGCTGGGCAGCGGGTGTTATTATGACCCCCTTTTTACAGATGAGGATGGGACTTGCCCAGGGTGACACAGTCTCTGAAGCAGGATCTTAACTCACAGCAAAGCCTACATCTTCAGGGTCCCTCCCAAATACTAGTGCTCCATGGAGCTGTCAGAGGATCAGAGCAAAGCATCAGGATGGGTCTCAAGAGTCTGACCCTGTCAGTTGTCAGAGAAATGACCTGAGGATTCCAGGTCACATGGGCAATAGGCATCCATGCCAAGACCAGATCTGATTGAAGGGCCCTGGGTCGAGCTGGCCCCACACATCAGGCGTCCTCACCCCATCCAGAGCGTCCAAGGCGTGCTGGACAGAAACATCCTCGGGGGAAGGCTCCATTCACATGACAAAACTGGGCTTCAGGGAGTTTGAGTGACTGGTCTGGAGTCCCAAACAACTGAGTTTAGGGTACAATTTGAACCCAGGTCTGACCCCAAACCCAGCACTCTTACTGACCGCATACCACACAGCCTCTCCCCAATCGAGAACACCACAAATCACACCCAAAGCAAGTCACGGCACGGCCGCCTCCCTCAGCTTCCTCATCCGTAAACGTGGACAATCACAACATCTGCTGCCCAAAAGTCTTCATTCAATTTAAACTCCTAACACTTAAAATATGCACTAAGACTTTTAGGACACCCTATCTTTGGAGGCTGTGTAGTCCCACTCCCATTTTATAGATGGGGAAACAGGGGCTCAGCAAAGTTAATACCCAGTGACTACATGTCCAAGACAGGATTTGAACCCACGCACTCCTGCTCCAAGTCCAGAACTGTCTCCCCTACAGGCACCAGACTCGGCTCCTCTGATGTTTACTGTCCTTCCTCATGCCGCGACCCTTTAATGCAGTTCCTCACGTTGTGGTGACCCCCAACCGTAAAAATATTTTTGTTGCTACTTCATAACTGTAATTTTGCTATTGTTATGAATCATAATGTAAATATCTGATATGCAGGATACACTGTTACAAACTGAACATAATCCACAGGGTGAGAACTGCTGCCCTAGAGGGTTCTGTGGAGTCTGTCAGAGAGCACCTATCACTGGCCTCCTAGGGCCCACAAGGAGCAGAGACACAGGGCAGACGCGAGTTCGGATCAAGGACAGAGAAAACCGCTCTTTGCCACCTGACATCCTGACGTTTTCCCCTCACGCCCTTCTGCCTCCCAAGGCTCTCTCCTCTCTCCCATCACAGGAATCCTCAAGCCAAGGGCTCCCGTGTCCAGTGCTGGCTCCGACCCCACACTCTCGGCTTCTTCTGGAGACTGGGCTGGTTTTCTGAGTGGGCAGTCACCCTCAGTCAGCCACACCTGGACACTGAAGGCCAAGCAGATGTCCCTGGTGGAGGCCGGAGGGGAGGCTGACTGTGAAGCCGCGGCAGACCCGCAGGGGGATAGGAGGCCCAGGAGAACCCTGGGCAAGGTGACCGCAGAAGGCCGTGGCCAGGCTGGGCACATGCCATCAGTGACAAAAGGGCCATGGGCATGGGAGGCTCCTGAGGGGACCAGGCTTGAAAAGCGCCAGGCAGAAACTCAGGCTATTTCAACCACAGGGCACCAACCTACGGCATGTTCATGGGAAGAACCGCGCTCCTGCATGGTGCTGGAACTCTCACCTACCACATGCTCACGGGAAGAACTGTGTTCCTGAAAGACACTGGAGCTCTTTAGCTGGAGCGTGCCTCCCCAGGGCTGGGTCACCTTCCTGGGGTCTGCAGGTAGTCAGGGGCTGGGAGTCTGGGGCCCATCACTGCAGTTCCAGGCAGTCCAGGCTTCTCCCAGGGCAGCGGGATAACAGGCTGTCCACTCACTGTTCTCTCACTCAGGGCAGAGCGGTGACCCTGGAGCCTCGGTCCTTCTGAAGAGGGCTGGCTGAGACCGAGAGTCTTGAGTCTGGATGCGTCTCCACTGGCACCAGCTTCCATCTCCACAAGTTCTCAATGGCTGGCCTTCGAGTCAACAACGATGCCATTTGGGGCAGCTAGGTAGTGCAGTCAGGAAGAATCGAGTTCAAATTCAGCCTCAGACACTTATTAGCTGTGCCCTCACAAAAGCTGCTTCACCTCTGTTTGCCTGAACCTCCTCATGTCTAAAAAGGGGATAAATAATAACAGCCCCTACCTCACAGGGCTGTTGTGAAGTAAGTACAAAGCACTTGGCACACAGTGGGGCCGGACACACAGTAGGCATTGCATACATGTCACTATTATCATCACAACACAAAACCACTCTGTTCTGGGGTGCCAGGAGAAACCACCCATTATGCACACTGAGGGCCGAGGGGACATCACAGGCACCCCCGAAGGATGCCACCAACCTCTCCCGAGGGCTCCGCCCTGTTCCTGAGATGGGTCAAAATAACAGGCTTCAGGCTTTCCTGTGTCTGCACCCACAGGCATAATCACCCTGGTCTCTGCAGAGCTGGGCGGGTTTCTGGCGCCATTATCTTTCTTATCCAAGAAATGGCTGGGCCCTTTCTTCCCAGACCCGCTTGTTTGGGGGCACTGAACAAAGCAGGCCTCATTTTTCCTTGGCACCTTTGTTCAAATTACAAGATAATTGGCTGCTGCAGCCGCAAATATTAATGCCTGATAAGGAAGCGGGCAGGGAAGGAAGCCAAGGAGACAGAATCGGCCCCTTGCCCCGCAGCTCAGCTGAGGAAGAGCCGCCCCATTCTCCTTCATCTGCAATGACTAGAAACCAGGTGGCAACCAATGGAAGCCACGCTCGGCTCTGCGTTCAAATCCCAACACTGGGGCTTCCTTCGACCAAGTCCCTGAAGCCCTGCCCCAGCCTCAGTCTCCTTCTCTGTAAAGTGGGACAGTGGACGAGGATGGACACCCAACCCCTCATCTGATCGCGTGATTTCTTCCTAGCCCTCACAGCTCGCCACAGTAGGCACTTTATAAGTGTTTCCTTGCTTGACTGAGAGACAGTAGCCAATGTTAGCTCCCTGAAGGTTAAGACCTGTGGTTTCATCTTTGCCCTCGCAGTGCCTAAGTGTCAGGGCTACTACAGGAGCTGGGTTCGGGGCTTACCTCTGACCTACTGGTCCCCCTCCAGCGGTAAAGGCACAGACCAGTGCTGGCAGAGGGAGCCTGCTCATCTGCATGACTCCTACAGATGGACATCAGCAGTACAGGCTCCATCCCTATGGCCAGAGCTGAGAAGACGGCAGGCACTCTCTAAAGGCTTAGTGAAAGCCTGGACCGACCCCTGACCAATGAAGAAAGCCCGGGCAGGAGAGCAATCTGGCCAATGAATCCATTCACCAAGACAGCTGAGGTTCAATGGGATGGCTGGTCATAGTCCTCGAGAACAGAGAGGTGGGGGCCTACAGGAGCAGAAGACTGAACACACTGCCAGATGAGTCTGGCCTTAGGTTTTGTTTCTTTTGTAGGGGGAGAAAATACCATCAAGAAATGAAGGTACTGTTTTTTAAAAATCTCAATTGAACTTTTAAAAAAAAAACCTAAAACATAGTTTGTTGCAGTGATTTAAAATTTTGAAATCCTCCATTCATTAAAATCACTCAGTACTTGGTAGTAGGTTTGGAATGTGACTCCAAGGTAGAGCTACACTGCCTCAGTTTCCCTGGAGGTAAGCGTCTGAAGAGAGCTGAGAGGAACATTGGTCAAGGACATTGTAGATGAGATCCCTGGTCAGGCGGGTCCTCTCCAGCCTGGACATTCTGTGACTTGGCTTCTGTCCAAGCAGATCCACAAAACAATAAGTCAACACACCACATTAAGTCAGATGGGAACCTTATGATTTAAACAGGAAGCAGGTAATCAAAATGCAAGGGAAAAATCACAGCATGGAACTAACACAGAGATAAGACGGGACAAAGAACCGGTGCACTTCTGAGCAGCCGCAGGACCGAGGTCAGTGCCATACAATCTCTTCACTGAAACCAGGCAGGGGGCTAGAAGTCATGGATACTGAGAGAGAGATAGATAGACAGACGGACAGATGGACAGACAGATAAATGGATAGATGGACAGATGGATGAATGGACGGATGGACAAATGGATGGATGAATGAATGGAGGGATGGATGGATGGACAGATGGAAGGATGGATGGATGAGTGAATGGATAGACAGATGGATGGATGCTCCCATAGGGGGAGGGCCTAAATAAATTAGTACCCTAGAGTTTTCTCTGTCGACCCCATTTTATCCTGACCAAAGATTCCATCAGTAAGGATGGACGCTCCTTCCAAAGATGCCTGGGAAGGACTAATCTGTAACCTGGAGATTCAGAGCTGACCAGGGCTCTGAGATGCCAAGCTGCCTGCCCAGGGTCAGAAGGTGGACTTCAAAACACTCTTATCTACATTATGCCATGCCGCTCTGCTCATCCCACACAGCAAGCCCACCCTGCACACTGGCATCACATTACTGTAGGATGAGAGACCCTTTCCAGTCACACCAAGACTACTGTTGGTAAGAATGCTGGCAGCGTCCATTCTGAGGGGTGACGTTTCCCTGAAGCCTTATTAGACGAAAGAGCAGAAGAGCCCCCCTCTTTTAAGGAACCTGGACCCATGGCTATGTGATAGGTGGCCAAGATGAGGAGAAACCTGTCCAGCCCCGAATGAGGAAGGCAGCAGATGGTACAGATCTGAGGAAGGGTAGTTGATCGGGTCAATTCTCAGCAAACCTGGATGCGACTTGTCAGTCAGAGGAACTACACGGCCCTGATGGAAGCCTGTGGACGTGGACGAGGCTTCAGTGCAGACTCCACCTGGTTCTACTGACCAAATGCAGCCAGGTCCTGACGGGTTCACAATAACGAATCCCATGTGTCCAGCACAGGCCACTGGGACAAGAAAAAAACCAATGATCGACTGTTCTTGTGGGGATGACGGGGGCAAAGCCAGCACATGGACACAGAGGACACATGTCACGACAAAGAAAGGGGGAGAAGAGGTCTCCAGTCAAGAAGCAATGCCCGACCCCTCCTCTGGAGAAGCTAGTTGTCCCCCCCTGCCCACACCACCAGCCCAACCTGAGGACACGTTTTCATAGAATGGCACGACCTAGAACCACAGACCTAGTACTGAGAAACAGACTGGCCACAGAGGCCATTCAGTCCAGGCTGTCTCCCTCCTTCCACAGGGAGGCCCCGGCAGCGGAGGTTGCCTGTCCAAAGTCACCACGTAGAAAGCATCCTTGGCAGGTCCTTTGACTTTAGTCATGATCCCCCAAGTCCTCACAGGCAGCTGAGGTGGAAAGGTCTCTCTGGATGGATGGACAAGGGCCCTCAGCTAAGGTGCCATGGCGCTGGAGCCGCACTCAGCACGAGCTCTTTGCTCTGGTTGCTGATGTGGAGTTCCCCCACAGTCCTGGCCACCTGGGAGCTCAAAGCATCAGCTCCCTGGGCTGGCCAGAGGGATTCAGAGCCCTGCCCTTGTGCATGGTGACCTCGACACCACAGGGATGGGCAGGCGGTGGGTGGTCACCCCTAGCCCCTTCCAGGGAACAGGTGGCCAGCCTGAGTGAGGCTCAGCAGCCAAGTGATGGGTGCTAGGACAGACCCTGGATGGACACTCGGGCCTCCTGACTCCCACTAGCCCAGGTTCCCTAGTCTGGCTCTGACACTCACACTTACACACAGCTTTAAAAGGGCTGCTTTCCCACAGACTCTAGTGTACAAAGAGGGCTAGCGGCCTGGCTAATTCAACAGAGAATCAGCATCACCATCATCATCACCTTCTTCTCATCTGTTCCTTTATCATTATTGTTACTATTAATTTAACAAACATCTATTTCAACGATCACTGGAGGCAGCTATGGAGTGGAAAGTGGAGTCCTGCGTGACGCTGGGAAGGAACGCTCCCCAGGCCCTCCCGCCTCACCTCCACCTTCCTGCAGAGCCCCAGCCAGCCTCCCTGCAGGCCCCCCACCTCCCCAGTGGGGGCAGCAAGCGTACCCCCCACGTCTGTGGGCTGGAGGACACGTGAACTATCATCCTCAGATAGAAAAGGGGGGTTTGTCTAGAGCAGCGGTGTCCAACTCAGAGACAGGAGGAGGGAGGGGAGAGAGGGGGAGGGAGAGACAGACAGACCAAGAGAGGGAGGGTGGGGAGGTGTATGTGGTGGTGATGTACATGCATACACTGGCTTTTCTCTTCCCTTAAATTAAGGGGCTAAGCAGATCACTGAAGGAGAAAACTGGATTCTTTTTCTCTAAATTAAATGCTTACAACCCAGGGGAAAACTCCGCACCTTCCCAAAGGCCAGCCAGCCCACTCCTCCCCCCATTCAGTTCTGGGCTAGCGGCTGCTCGGACTGGCACCTGAGACCAGAAGGAGATGGGAAGGGCCTCCCACAGTAAGTGGGTTGGCTCTGCTGAACGGCTTGGAGAACATGGACACAAGTCACCCGGGATGGCAGACAAGAATGGGCTGCAATCTGCATCATGGAAGGAACTGGCCACAAGCATGAGGGCACGCGGGTCCGCTGGCATGCTGGAGTACAATCAGTGGCCACTACCACAAAACAGAAAGCCACATTCTATACGACATTCAGGCAGTGGGGGGGATCTGCCCCACAAAGCTGCGGGGATGCAGCGGGGGCAGAGCCGCGACACCAGCACGGAGAAGCTCCCTGGCGCTGACCATCTGGCCAGGCCGTCTTCAGGCCTGCCTGGAGAAGAGGGGGTCATCTTTCTTAACATTTATTTTGCCCAAGAACATCACTGAGACTGAGGGCCATTAGAAATAATACAGTTTCAGCAACAGACTATTTTCCCCCTAATGTGCTTCCATTCTTTCTAATTATTACTGTGAAGTAATAATGTGACTCCCATTTTTACTCATTTCCTATTTGGATAATTCCCATCAGCTCATCTCCTGAGCCGCCGCAAAATCCCTCTGCGTGAACCTCTGAATGGATCACCTCCAGCTTTTCTGGGCTTTGTCCGCCCAAGCCAAGGCCCTCCTCTTCCAGGTGGGGACTCCTGCTTCCTGCCCCTCCACAGCAAGAGTGTTCTAGCTGACTGGTCACTCTGTGCCCATGAAATAAGGGGAGGCCAACCTTCTCTCCTCCTCCTCCTTTTGCCATAGCCTGCAGACCAGTCCACGGAGGACTTCCCAGGGGTATTTCTGGTTGAATCTTTTGCCCAGAGCCCAGTGTGACGAAGGTCAATGGCTTGAGCGTGAAGTGGCTAGCTTAAGGGCATCAGTATGAGCTGCAGCAGGAAAGGCTGGGTGGGTACCTGCAATTCTCCTGTTCCCTCCTCTACCCTCCCTTGGGAGTCTCCATTTCAGCCATGTGGCCATCCCTTTAACACAGTAGATAAGAGAGCAACCCTTCCCTACCTGGCCAGCCCCTGACTAACAGATGCTTCTGTGAAACCCGTCTGGTACCTCCTACAGACCCTGCACACATTTTTGGCGATGCCATCCATGACCTTGCGAGACGAGCCATGATACCCTGCTACACATCGAAGCTGTTCTCAAAGAGATCTGTATAAAACCCACACACGGGCTCAAACTCACCACGACCAGGCTGTGCATGGACCTCCGGCTCACACAGCAACGTGGGGCTCGTCTGCTCTGCAGGAACTGGGATTCATTGGCCTACGCCAACTCCCTGGATGAAAACCTGGAAGGAAAATGCATCTGGTCAGAGAAGCTGGAGCTGCTGTCACTTACACCTTGCCATCCCCTGACTGCACACTTCCAAGGTCTGCAGCAGCCCAAGGCTGGACGGATGGTTTCATTTAAAAAGGCTCTGTCTCGTCTTCCTTGCGCCAAAGCGCCAAATCAGATCCAACAGTGGTGCGCTAGGACAAATGAACCCTCTCCCTCCTCTCTGACACAAGGCCCAGCGCTCAGAAACAGATGAGGACTTGGGCCATCCTCGGGCAGGTAGGCATCCCTTAACATTCATTACATGTCTGAAAGCACAGAGGGAGATGGCACAGATCAGTAACGTCAGGGGAGAAGGGGGAACACGACCCAGTGTTTTAAAAAATAAAGAATGATAAGGTGTAATTCATAAGCCTCTGGTTTCTGAGGACTATTAGCATAAATGCTGACCACCGTTAATCCACTGTACCCCTGATGGATGGCTGGAGTTGTCCATTAATAGCAGGCATTTTAACTTAGTACAAAAATTGATTAGTCAGTTAAGAATTCAATCCTGATGCTCAATAAAATTGCACTTTCTTGGCAAATGCAATATGAAATGAGGTGATACATTAAACGGCCTTGCCATTCATTACAGGATGCACAGGAAAGAGGAAAGAAAGGGCGGACGCCGCATCATTTTAACTCTTGCAAACACACACGGAAGGACCGCAGATGGATCAGCGGCTGTGTTGTTGTTCATCCTTGTTTCAATGCTGCCACGGGTTGATGTCTTGACTCCGTCCTGTTGGATAAGTGAGGCAGAGCTGTACAAAGTCATCAGCTGCACTATCTCCTCCAGAGTCTTCCAAGTCCAGTGGCAGGACCAGTCACGACGAGTGGCGATGGCCCGGGATGTCATGCACAGCCTTGGCATCTCTGATTCCCAACCAAGCTTTAAGTGCTTCATGGTGCCAGCTTCACAGCCATTGGAATCTGCCAAATGGGGCAGACACCCCGCTAATTCACTGACAGGTCTGAGGCCCCTCAGTTACCCTCACCCTGGCACCGGGCTTAGCCCATCTGCTGAGACGGTTTACTGGGGTATGGCCACTGTGGGCTCCTTAGAGTCACAGGTGAGAGCTGGGTGAGTCAGGTGGGCACCAAAAGAGGATGGGCAGCCCTCACCCCGAGGCACTGGTCCCCCTGAACACCCCAGTGGGGTCAACAAGACCAGTGGTAAGCTAGTCCTTCCAGCATAAAAGGAAGGGAACAGAACAGGTAAGGCCACCCTGAGGGAACAGAAAAGTTTCCTGATCTGAGCAGAGGGATAGCAGACAATGCTTCCACTACAAACAAGGCCCTCTGCATTTTGTAGGTTCTATTTTTTAAAAACTGACTGTGTAGAGCAAGAGAGATGAGAAAGCAGCACTCCCTCCCTTCCTACCAAATGCCTGCCAGCCATCACTTCGGAGCTCAGGTCATCCCCGCCCCCTGAACATCAAAGAGGTGCCTTCCCCAACACGCCCGCAGCCTGGGCTAAAAACCTCTCTGGTGGCCGCAGCCACTTCCCCCCAAAGGAAGCCCAGCCCACTTTGGGGAGCCCCTACACATTGGAAAGTCCTTCCCTATGTCGAGCCTGATCTGCTTCTCTGAAAACTGACACCCCTTGTTCCTGGGTTTGCCCTCTGGGACCAAAGCAAAGGGCTGTCTCCGCAGCCATAGGGACAGGGCTCCAATCCGGCTGAGGATGTTACCCGGGTTCAAGCCCCTGAATGGCTTGCCAAGTTCTGTCCATCTATGAAATTAGGGGAAGCCACCATGGTCCCTTCTGGTTCCAGACACACAACCCTGTGTCTACACCCTACACCATCGACTCCATCCAGCTGGAGTACCTGCAAAGACCTACATTCTGCACAAGCCCGTCTTGTCCCCCAGCAGACACTAGATTCTTCTGGTTCCTTTTGGCATCTGTAGCCCAGGGCCAGGCATGGTGCCTGACACAGTATGTCCTAATGCTTGCTGACTGACCAATGGGCCCTTGTTTATCTCTTTCCAGTCTGTTTGCCTCTGGATAAAATGCAGGGCATCAAGCTAGTGTTGGTCAGAGGACTCAGAGCTGCAAGGGACAGATATGTGGAGGCCTTGACTGGAGAGGGGGCCTCTCTAGCAAGCCTGGGACCTGGAGGCAGATCTCTGGCATCAGAATTCTTCATTCTTCCCACTACATCTTCATACCACAGATGATTCCCATGCCTCCAATGGCCTATGCCTCAGTTACCCCGAATCCTGCCTCTCAAAGATTCCTGCCAGAACAGATCAAGAGGCAGCAGCAACACCAGCCCGTGTTTCAGTGGTCACTGTTGGGATGCACATGGTGACGTTAAACCGACCACTTCTCCTTCCAATGGTGATTCTCTGTTAGTTCCACAGTGTGCCGAGACCTTGGCAGTCGTCCTGTCTGACCCCTACCTGGACAAGCACCTCCTAATAACGGTTCTAAGAAGGAGCTATGTGGCTGTACCAAGTGTACAATGGCCTAGGAGACAACTTTATGGAGAAGTCACGAAGCTAGCGCTTGCACAGAGGTCAGAAGAAGCAATACAAGGACATTCTAAGGTCTCTCTGAAGAACCATGGAATTGACTGTGTGATGCGAGAGACCCTGGCACAGGACCACCCAGCATGGCCTGCCCTCATCAGAGAAGGTACTGCACTCTGTGAGCAAAGCAGAATTGAACAGCTCAAAAGACCCAAGAGATGTGCAAATTTAGGGACATCTCCACTCCAAATGTTCATATGGACTGTCTGTGCGCAGCCTGTGGGGGAGCCTCCCGAGCCCCTACTGGTGTGATCTGCCACAGCTGGACACGCGGTACCTAAACCCCAACAGACTCATGTCATCTGGGTCCTCATCGCGCACCAAGGACAGCGACCAAACTTAAACCTGTCTGGGTCAGGGTCCTCATCTGTAAAACAGGGATGAGACTAACACCTCTCTTCCAAGGTGGTTAGAATGAAATGGGATGATATCTATTGAGTGCTTTGCAGACCTGAAGCATTACAGAAATGACCACTATTCTGGGCACCCTCATGATCTGGCCATGTAACACTGTCACTTGTCTCACTGATCGCCTAAAAGAGACCCCGCCGGGCTGAGTGGAACAGCAGTTACCTCCCCTCTAGAGATGGGGAAACTGAGGCTGGAAAAGGCTTTAGCCCCTGTGACCCAGCTAAGTGAATTAGTGGAGCTGGGGCTGCAACCTATGGAGACAGCTGGCCTCTTTTCATAATAAGCAACTGACAGTCTCAGAAGTCCAGTTTACATTCCTCAAAGAAAAGCCACGAATGTGGAACAAGCCCCAGAGTGAATGCTCATCTTTCTCCAGTGGGCCCTGGAGTCAAGGGCCCTGGAGAGGACACCACCTGTCCCCTCTGCCGCTGACGGGACAGACAAGCTGCCCCACAACCTACGAGATCCTGTCAAAGATGGCAGAAAGCCCATAGCAGGGGTACGTTTGGAAGGGAAGGTAGGGAGGCAGGAGGAGCCTAAGAGGTCATGCAGTCCAACTCCCTGACTTATAGAGGGCCAAGCCCAGGCTTAGGGGAGGTCACGTAAGGACACAAATGGGGGGCCAGCGGCTCAATGAGGAATGTTACTGATCTCCAGGCTCTCTCAATCCTGTCGCCTTCACCCCCCAGTCTGGTGAAACCTGTGACTGACTCTTTGGAATCACATCCTGAAATGCTTGAAATAAAATACAGGATTTACAAAGAAAATCAATAATAATGAAATGCAGTTGTCAACACCCAC
>CM053582.1:570976759-571002379 GCA_028627135.1 Pseudochirops cupreus
CACACCCACCCACCCCCACCCCCACACACCCACCCACACCCACACCCCCCCTGAAGTTCACAGACCCCATGCCTTGAGCTAGAGGCCTCTTGGGTCCTGGACATGGCCACATTTCTCAATCACTACTGATTCCTGGAACTGTGCTGAGGCCTGAAGGTCCACCCTCAGACCCTACATAGGGAATGGATGTTGGCCTCATGCTCTATCCCTATCACATCTGGAGAAGGTGCCTCCTTCTTGTGAGCAACCAGCAGAACTATCCCAAGACCAATGGGGATAGCTGCCAAGAAGCTAGGTGGCTGTGGGTGATGGTTACTCTGGTCCTTGTCCCTGGTGCTGCCCAACCTCTCACCCCCTGGCACCTCCCAGGGCCACGTGATACCAAAGCTGCTTTTCCCCAGGGTCTCCTCAGGTCGAGGCAGGGCAGGAAGACCTCAGCTGGCAAATGTCAGCAAGTCAAATGAGGGAAACAGGTTATGTAAGAGGATGTGGCAAGTCTGATGATTCCTGGAGTCAGAGAGCACCCCCTGGCACCCAGAAAAGGTCAGGCTCATCCCAGGAGCATCACAAGTTAGCCGAGCACAACTCACTGAGTCAATACAACTCTAGGGGGAAACGCAAGCGCAGAAACGAGCAGTTACAAAACGCAATCCTGCTTTCCTGGCCAATCCTCAAACTGTCCTGCCTTTCCCATTCCAAAATAAGTCAGAAGTTATCTATCTGAAGGAACAGGTCCCCTGCCCTCTCCCCACACCCAGCCTACCTCCTATTCCCAGAACAGACTTCGCCAAACACTCAATAATAGGAACAGTTCCCATCTCTACAGCACTTTCTTCAACAATCCTGCCAGACATAAAGCAGGTATTATTATCCCCATTTTCCAAAGGAGAAAACTGAGGCTCAGAGGTTAAATCACCTGCCACAATCACACAGTCGGTACAAATGCCAAGAACCAAAGTCCAGCCTAGGTCTGACTTTGTGTACAGGCTCTTCCCACGACCATGACCACCTCAACCCCCAATACCGCCTCTCTTGGCCTCCTCTGGCCGCCCCTCACCACCTTCCCTGACAATCCCAAGCTCAAACAAGCTGCTAGAGTGAGGCAGTTTCAGACTGTCAGCAGAATACACCCCTGAGGTCACTGAATGACCTGTCCAAGAGCTGCGATTTTTCCAGGATGCCAGATGAGTCAGGGTGGACATCTCCCACTTTCTCCCTTCCACTCCCTTCCTGGTAGCCTCCACCCGGAAGACCTCACCACAGCACTCTGCCTGGCTCATTTCAGCAGACTCTTCCAAACTGGAGTCTCCCTTAGACGTGCCAATGATCATAAAAGTGGTGTAAGAACCCCCTGAGCCACAAAGCCCTGAGCTTGGCTCCCCAGGGAGCCTGCGAGGGTGGTCAGGAATATAGTGACAGGAGTGGGGGGTGGGGATGGTAGCAGCACCATGGACACAGCACTTTATGCAAAGTGCTTTCCAAATGTGATCTCCTTTTAGCCTTTTCACAACCCTGGATGCTGTTATCCTCACTCCACTGAAAAAGAAACGGTCCCACAGAGAAGTTAGCTTGCCCCAGGTCACACAGACACTAAGGAGCTGAGTCCAAAAGTAAGCCTGTAAAGAACAGGGGAGCCAGTGATGGCTCCAGACAGTCAGAGAGCACCAGCTGTGCCTACAGACAGGCTGGACACTTCTCTGGACCACTGAGGGGCAGCCAGCCTCCAGGGCAGCCTTCTGCCTGGACTATCTGTATCTAATGTGCCTCTAAATCACCAGGCCCCTCAGGAGGCCTGGGGAAAACTGTCATGGGAGGAAATGGGTGCTTGCTGTCTCTGTGGAAAAGTCCAGCTTCTGTTTGAGGGTCTAAGGGGCAGCCCATGGAGGACCCACCAATTGGTTCTGCCTCATGGATGGCGATTCTAACATCGCCAGGAGCCTCCAGGCAGGCAGAGCAGAGAGGAGGGGGCTAGACTCTAAACTATACCCTTGTTACTCCAAGAAGGCTGAAGACTGGCCTGGCCTCACTGTGCCCTTGCTTCAAAAAGCAGCTCCTGTCTGCACCGTCAGGAGACCTGCCAAACTCCTCTGGGTGGGAATGAGATGCCCAGCCCCTGGAACGCCAGTTCTATAGAAAGTGCCCTTCACCACAGCCAAACTCCAGGTGTGCTGAAGGCCAATCCATTGGGAAGCCGCTACTGACCCTCCATGGGTGATCTGGACTGCGACACTCTGGATGGACCCCTCCCCCCAGCCCACCACTAGCAGTCAGTAGACAGCCCTTCAGGGAAGGCCTTCTGCTCTCTGTGCATGGGGCAGGGAGCTGCCCACACTCAGAACCTGAGATGCTGGGCTGCACAGGGCATCAAGGCCATCCTGGAGAGCTCCAGGTGGCCCCAGATCATGGGATCTGCCCACCTTCCCTGACCAGCTCTGCCCCTCTGGGATGCCACCACAAGGCTGGAACACCTTGGGAGGGGCCCTGGGCACTGCTCCTCAGCCCTCCCTGGCACTCTGCACCAATCCCGCCATCATAGCTACTCAAGCTTGGACAAAGCCTTGCCTTCTGCATGTTAAGACGTGACATAAGGTCATGACCTTTAGAGAAACTGGTTGGGTGGCTTTTCAACAAACGGTTCGAGCTTTGGAAAACCACTTCACCCAAGGGAGATGCCCGTGAACGCGCCTTTTGTCTCCTAAAAGGGTCTAACTGAGCTGGAATGAAGATTTCGGGGCTGCTGGAAAACCCAAATAGCCACCAATTTACAAAGATTTACGAAGGCCAAAAACGGGCAACAGACAAGAGTTTCCCTGAAGCTGGACGAGTACAACGTGAATTCTGTTGAGAAGAGTTTGCAATGACCACCGGCCCCTGACCAAAGGGCAGCACCAACCCCCGACGTCTTTCCTGGGCATGGAATGACCTACTCCTACAGGGCGTGGGGACACCCAGCTAGGGGACCCTGCTCAGGCCCCACTAACTGGGAGACCCCAGACCCCGTCTAGGGCAGCCCCAGCACGTGACCCTCCCCCCCCCACCCGCAGGGAGATTCTGGAGAGAGGAAGGGTTTCCTGGGGAAGTCCGAGCAGCAGAAAGGGAAAAAGGAAGGAACGAGTTTCGCAAAGTTGGTGTCTAGGCGCCAACACTGCGCAGAAAGCCACAAGCGAGAGTCCAGACCCTAACTCTGATATTTTCTGGCTATGCAGCCTTGGAAAAACTGCTCCCCCTCTGAGCCTGTCTCCCTCTTCATAAAATAGAGATTTGGGGGGTAAAAGGAGCAAACAGCGATTGTTTCCCATGTGCTAATGTTTATAATCTCAGCTAACCAAACCTGCACAGAAAATGTTTCCCATTCTTGTAACACAACCCAGAGCAGCCAAACTGGACCAGGAGACAGACCCACTAATAAGCCCCTCTCTCTGGGCCCTCAGTTTCCCTTCCTGTAGAAGGAGGCCACTGGACTAGGCGTGCTCTGGCGTTCCTTCCAGATACTAGTGTTTCAGCCCATAAAGGAGTGGGGTCTTTTCCCCTCCCCTGGAAGCAGCCACACTCGAGGACTCAGGATGGGGTCCTCATGGTGGTTATCTGCAGGATGGGCACAGCAGCCCCAGGGGCCCTCAAAGCGATTACACACAGGTAACTAACCTCCAGCGCCCTTCAGAAACCTGAAACAGAACAAGCAGCCCAGGAACATTCCAACAGCAACATGGCCTGAGGACCTACAAGTAACACTCCCAGAGAATCTCTCCCCACTCTACTGTGACCAGTTAAAAAAAAGTTTTTAAAGACAGAAGGTCCCCAAAACTAGGAAACAAAAATTGTGAGGATGATGAGATTGAGTTAACTGAGCCTCAAAATCTATACACAGCCCTTTAGGAGGGGAGGGGAACATCCAGATTGTGGGGGAAGGGAGATAACCATTTATGCAGCACCGACTACGTGCCAAGAGCTTTTACTAACAGTATCTCATTTAACCATCAAAACGACTCTTCAAATTCAATGCGATTATGAACCCCAGGTTACAGCAGAGAAAGCTGAGGCAGACAGAAGTCATGTGTCTGGCCCAAGGTCACACAGCTACTGAGTGTCTTAGGCTGCATCAGAACTCAGGACCTCCTGATTCCCTAATGTTCCATCTGCTGCACCCCCAGCTGCCTCATGATTTACCCAGGGTCCTTGGTGCATGACCTCCCAGAGCAGGAGTTCCTTGTACCCCCACATAACTCATCTGTGACTTACAGTCTTCAAGAATTATCTGAGGAGCCATAAAAGGACTTCAACACGCTCACTCAGCAATCAAGCAGCAGAACTTGGACCCAGGACTTAAGACTGGGCTCTCCCTGCCTCTTGTCCAAATCCTGAAAGAGCCTTTTATCCAGAAGCTCCATCATTTTCTACCTCTCTGGCTGGCCGGCTTCAAAGCTGCTAAAAATGGGACAAGTGAATCTTTCCCATTTCACATAAATTAAATACATAATTCGATTAAATATGTTTATGTCTTTGTGATGGCATTTAAAGGACTAGTGTTCATTTTCTTATTTCAAAGAAAAACTCTTTCAAACGTCATCTGAAGCTGTCAAACCAATCTTCCCTGGAGATCTTTTAAATATCACCCGCCTTGCAAAGGGGCCACGGCTTCCTTTTGAATACGCAATTCCAAACAGCACATTCTGAATCAAGAATTTATTAAAATGCGCCACTGACATTTACACTGATTAAGGAGAAGCCTTTCCTGGCTCCTTCTGATGGAAATGCTCACAAAAAGCACGTCATGACATCTCCAGAGAGCGATACTTTCAGTAGCCCCCATCTCACCGCCCCCCATGGTTGAGCTGTCCTTTGAAGCCTGACAAGGGTGCCAGACCCCAGCTGGTCAGCCCTGGGCCCCTCAGGTCCAAGCCACCCTGGGCAAGAGCTACCCAGCCTCTGCCTGAAGAGCTCCCTATCCTCAAGATGGGGGTGCAGTGCGGAAAGCGCCAGGTGTGCAGACATGGGTTCAAATCCTGCCTCGAACACATACAGGCTGCTGACCCCAGCCTCAGGCTCCTTATCTTTAAGGATTCAATGGCCGCTCCTGTCCCCTCGGGCTCTGGGCCTCCGGTCAGATGGTAACATCTGCAACATGACAGACAGCTCTGAACCAAGGGGCCAGGGCCCCCCCTCAGGAGTGCTCTCTGGGGCCGTGAAGGCTGCCACCAAGAACCAGGGAATGGCGCCTGCACAATGCCACGGGCCGGAGGAAAGACCCGGGCTCCGTCACCTCCACATGTGACTTGGGTAACACAGGTCTCTTCAAACCTCAGTGTTCTCATCTGCAAAATGACCTGGAGAAAGAAATGGCCGACCATTCCAGTGTCTTTGCCAAGAAAACCCCCCGTGGGGTCACAGAGTCGGGCACAACTGAGGTGAGTGGACAAGGAGATTAGGGCTCTCAGTTGGTCACCTCCACTTCCATCCCTCAGTGCCCTTAGACTTCTGCCCTGGTGCCCAGGGCCCTACTCAGCCATGCCAACAGCCTGCTGGTGTCTCTCCAGTTTCCTCATTCCCACCTCCACACACAACTTCTTATTTCCCCAAACAAGCCACAGCTGCCCTGGTGGCTCCGATCAAGGTCCTTGAGGCAGGCAGAAGGAAGGGAAGGGGCAGGGAGCTGTGGATGGAGCTCCCAGGGAGAGGAGGGCAGACGGTGCCTGTGATCTCCCAAAAGGCAGAGGGACACGAGGGCCCCTTGGAGAGACTGTGGCCATGCCACAAACATGCCCAGGGCCAGGAAAGCAGGCCAATGGGACCCGGAGCCACAGATCACCAGCCTTAAACCAAGAAGGCACACACACCAGCCTGACAGGAAGGAGAGGGCTGGGAGTCAGGAGATGCGGGTTCCCACTGAGCCTCTAACCCCTGAGCAGCCAGCAGGGACCCACCACCCAGGGAGAGCTGGACGGAGGAAGTACACTCTGGTCATTAGCCCGAGTTTCCAAAAGGATCAGATATCAGGGCTGTCCCAGGTGTTTTAGAGTCAGAGGACCAGTGTTCGAATCTTGCCTCTGAGATCAGCTGTATGCCCTTGGAGATGACTCGGTGACCTGGCTTTGAGCACCTCCAATATCTCTTGCAGCCCTAATTTGACAACCCCTCTATGAGAGTCTGTAAAAGGAGACCAGCCCATTGACTTACACATCCAGGACAGTGCAAGAAGGAGGGCTAGGCAGTCCACAAACACTTATTAAGCACCTAACGTATATACTGAGCCAAGCATTGGAAATATAAAGAGAGGCACAAGACAGTCCCTGCCCTCGAGGAGCTTATATTGTATTATAACTGAATGAAAGAGACAACATGTACCAGTTGTCTCCAGACAGACGGGGCCAAAGGGCAATCAGCCTTGCTCCTGGACGGCGAAAACCAAACCAGAAAGCCCCTCGGCTCAGGGTCCGATGGCCCCCCCCCCCATCCCGCTTCAAACGGGATGGGGGGGGCCCTTCCACAGCAGCCCTCCAGGGCCATACCCCAGGGCAGAGAAGGCTAAGAGGAGTGGGAGCTTGGAGGGCCCCCCTGGCAGCATTGGGAGGCTCCATTTTTAACAGTCCCAATTCTCCCTTAAAGACCTCTGCTGTCTGGCCTAAGGCACGGTACGTTAAAAATGTACATAAAGTACGTAATGTGCATTATGTACAGAGGAACCTCAGCATCCTGGCAGAGAATCCTTGGAAACAGAGGCCAAGACCTGGGACCACCCCCTCCCCTGCCTCCGTCCCATGGGGGACAGTCTTCTCTTCAGCTCTGATCTCCACATTAACAGCGGATTCAGTGTTTGTCTCCTGTGAGTTCCTGATGATCCTGGAGACCAGGATGGGATGGCCCTTCAGCAGCGACCTCTGAGGAAGAGATGACCCTGGTCCCTATTGAAATGACGGTCACGAGTGACTGCCACTTGGTGGGGCCAACAGCCAGGGGAAGGAGTCTCTCAGAACTGGTGACTATCCCTAAGGAGGGCGAGGGTGGCTCCCCTGCTTCCCAGATACAACCAACAGTAACACACAGTAACAGCAGCTGGCATTCATATGGCATGTTAAGATTATCTGCAAAGTGCTTCATATATTAACCTATCCGTTCCTCACACAACCCCAGGAGGAAGACGCTATCAATATCCCCAACTTTCAGATAAGGAAACTGAGGCAGAGGCTGGATTTGAACTCCAGTCCTCCTGCCTCTAATTCTAGGACTCGAACCAATTCCTTCCTTCTATCTCTTCCAGGACCTGCAGATGGGAGGGGACACGACCATGCGAGGACTGTAACATGGGGTCCTGTCTGGATGGGCGGGACTCCCCAGAGGGCTCTGGCCCGTCTCGGAGAGAAACTCCCAATCCCCATCCATGGCCACGATGACGCTAGCCCAGGCTCCAGAGATGCTCAAGGGCACCGTCTGTCTCTGGTCCTCCTGGGAATCAGTAAGCTCCGAAAGAGCTGGCCAGGTGTGATGAGGCAGCCAGGGCGGTGAACTGGCCCCACCCTTCTCTGGGCTTACATTCCACTGGAGGAGACGTACCTGTATACCTAGGGGCAGACAGAGATCCAAGGGGACTGGGAGGGCATGGCAGCAGGAAGAATCAGGAAAGGCTTCCTGGAGGAGGTGCCCAGGGATCCCAAGGATGGGGGCTGGCCATGGCATAGGAGAAGACGGGAGGGCCCGGAGGGAGGAAGGACAGTGTGGCTACATTCCAGGGCCTGTGAAAGGGGGAGCATGCAATGAAGCTACAAATGTGGGGAAGGGCTTTCAACGCTCCACAGAAGTCTGTACTGATTCAAGTGGTAAGAGAGAGTCACTGGAGTTTATTGAAAAGCATATCATGTCTGACCCTGTGACCCCATTTGGGGTTCACTCGGCAAAGGTACTAGAGCTGCCTGTGATTTCCTTCTCCAGCTCATTTTACAAGTGAGAAAACTGAGGCAAACAGGGTAAAGTGACTTGCCCAGGGTCACACAGCTGAGGCTGGACTTGAACTCGGGTCTTCTTGCCTCCAGGTCTGGTGCACCACCTAGCCGCCCTAGGATAACCCTAGGAAAGGAAAAGGTGGTGATACCCTTTACAGGAGACTCAGTGGAGGGATAGGGTTGGGGGTGAAGAATAAAGAATTCTGCTTGGACATGCTGAGTTTAAGATGTCACCATCTAGGGTGACGAATCTGGAGTTTGTGAGAAGGACCATTCATAATGGACCACACTCACCTTGTACAACCCATGTCATAGGCCTTCCTTCTCTTCCCTCCCTCCCTCCCTTCCTCCCTTCCTTTCCTCTCTCCATTCCTTCCTTCCTTCTCTTCCCTCCCTTTCTTTCCTCCTAACAAGACAACTCTAAATTCTCTGGAGTGAAACTGGAATCATGTCCCAGTGGGAGAGGCCAAGGACCACCGTCCCTCCATCACCTCCACAAGAATGACTCGCCTGGCTTTCCTGACTCCTGGGGACGAGGGTCATCATCATCGTTACTGTTATCAGCTGCATGAGGGCAGGGGCCATTTTTACATCAAAACTCCCCCAGGCCTTGTGAAGCCTGGAATACACGTGAAGGACAAGCTATCCACAGAGATAAATGTAACGTACGTCATTATGGGAAAAACCCATCACAGAAACGAGAAAATTAAACACCCTGGAAGCATCTGGAGAGAAGGGAAGGCCGTTCCCGCTAGAGGGGAAGCTGGCTCTCGAAGACTCTGCCCCTAACAGCCCTTCCCAAGGCCAAGAGCTGGGCTTTCAAAGACCGACTGAGATGTCAGCAAGAGAAGGGAGCCGTTCTGGGGATGCGGCCGACAGACCCAAACCAGTGTCACCGAGATTCCATCCCAGAGTTGGCCTCTACACAGACATCCCCACAAGCCCAGAGCAGATGTGCTCTGGACTTAGCGTCCACGACAGCACTGATGTCCCAGCTGGCAATGCCAACACTGGACACCAAAACAAGCCACACCCCAGTTTTCTCATTCATAAAATGGGTTGGGGGCCCAGGAAGAGGCTGGACTGGATGCCCCTGAAGCACCCCACCAGCCCTACATCTACGATCCTACAAGCATCTCCAAAGAGTCAGAGAGGCCTCATACCTGGGGGACACCAGAAAGGCCTTGTGTGGAAGATGGCGGCCGAGCAGTTTTAGGAGGACAATGAGGGCTTCTTTCTGAGAGGCAGAGATGGGGAGGAGAGAACTCCACAAGGAGGAGACATGTCCAGAGATGAACATTGCCCCTGGGATCCCATTAAAATAATGATCAACTAGGCAAGCTCCCAGCCTGCCTCATCTGGGAGGGCCAGGCACCTTGGCATCAGAGCCAAAGCCGCGTCTACTACTGAATCCGGTGCCGATGGAGTAAAGTCCAAAGGGGAGGCTGCCCAGGCTGCAGGAATGCCTCGGCCTGGTTTCGCCATCCCCTGTGACTGTGACTGAGCATCTAAAATGCCGTGCGGGGGCCCCTTGGGGGGGGGGCCCAGCTTGGCCTAGCGGCCATGCCCAAGCACCCCCTCAGCCACCTCCGAGGGCATCCAGAGAAACGGACGATCAAGTGAGTAGAAGATGGCAAACTGGGGACCCCAGGTGCAAGACTCAACCCAACAATGCATCCAGCGGAAGAACCGACATAGAACAACAAAGCCAGCTCCTCAAAGACAGCTTTCATCCACCCAACTCCTCACCCACAAAATCCCGCGGCGTTCAAGTGAGAACAGATGATGCGCTGAAGCCTCAAAAATAAGGCTCCAATTTAGCAAACAGCTGAGCTCTGTTTGCACATCCTTCTAATGAATTTAGTTCAATAAATTCAAATCAGTAAACACTTCTAAAAATTTAATTTCCCATCACTCGATGCACAAGGCACCGGGAGGTGCCACCGGCTAATGGAAAGGCAGGATCGTGGAGAGACAAGAGGCCCGCTGGGGATCCCAGGAGGGCAGGTCCCACCAAGGAGAGCCCTGGCTGCCCTTCCCTCGAGGACGGGACCTTCCACCAACTCCCACCTGGGGCGGGCTCCTTTACGAACGAGATCCGTAAATAAAATGCCATCTCCACCGGTCATTCTACTGGAGCCGCGGGGGCCTTAGGGAGGATGGAAAGGGCCCCTGCTTCTCCTCAGACCTGTATGACATGGGGATTTTTCCAGGGATGGAGAAGGCCGCTCCTACACATGGTCCCCCTGCGGGGAAACACGCCAACACACCTTGACACAGGACCGCGAGGGCACTGGGGAGTTTAATCTATTCCACTGGCCCCAGTGAACAATCTCCAACCGTTCATGTGCACTTTTGTCCCCAAACTGAGGACTAGAGACAATCTTCCCTGGCAAAGCAACGGGAAGGCCCCAGGTTCTAGGCAGGTCACATTGTCTCTCTGGGCCTCAGTCTCCCCCTCTGTAAAAACGGAATTCAAAGTGCTTTTAGAATCTGAAACGGTTACCTACCTGTACTGTTACTAAAACCATCCTTTGGAGTGAAAACAGCAGAGAACGAAGGACCTCCAAAGGGGAGCCACTAAAACCATCCTTCGGAGTGAAAATAGCAGAGAACGAAGGACCTCCAAAGGGGGGCCCAACAGGCACAAAGGAGGGGACCCAGCAGAGATGGGGCCCATTAGTCAACACAAGAACGTCGGGCTCCGACGATGCCCACCATGTAGATGACTGTTCCTCTTCTTGGGGCTCCGCGTACCTCCGCCCTCCAGTCGGACCAGACTTCAACCCTGCGTCTGTCCCCGATGACCTACCAGCGTGAGCTGGGTGGCCTCAGTTTCCTCATCTGTGAGGCGGGGAGCTTGGACTCCCCGGCCCAACGCTGCTCCTTGCCTGGCAGGCTCAAAGGCCCCTCCTTCCTTGTCCTAGGCCAACAAGGCTTCCAAAGGAGGCCATCAGGGCCCGAGTTTTCCAAAAGCCCCCCCCCCGACTTTCAAGGGTTGTATATGGACACACCACAGTCTAATGACAACTGTCGCAATGCCTCATTGGGACAGCGGGGACGGGGTCAGGAAGCTCTTACTATTGAGTGAAAACATCTGCGGGGGGCTTCGGGGGAGCCGTGCTTTATTCCCTGGATCACAAGCAGGGGCGAGGAAGGAAGACACCCACCTGCTCCCCACTCGCTGCCTCTTACTGACCTGGGGAGGCATGGATGGCCCAGCCAGAGCTGGGGGCAGGCCGGCCAAGGCTGCCAGGCACAGACACCTGCGCACCCTGCTTCTTTTTCCATAGCCAGGCCCAGCGTGTGGACCCCCCAGAGCGTAGGCCCCTCCAAATTCAACGCTGTCCACAAGGAACCATGCCTGTGGCTGAGGGATCAGGGGAGACTGCACAAGCCCACCTATGACACAGGGGGGTAGGGGGGAGAAGGAGGCCCTCTCACAGGCCAAGATGGCACCGTACAGAGAGCACAGACTGAAATCAGGAGAGACCCAGGTTCAAATCCTGACTCTGACATCCACCAGCTGTATGAACAGGGCATCCATCCACCTCTCTGACTCTCTGTAAGACAAAGGGGAGTCTGAGGCGGGCTTGGACCAGACGCCTTCTAAGACCACAGCAAGGGCTCCTTAGGAGTCAATTAGTCCAAACCCCTCATTTTACAGATGGGTAAACAGAGGCCAGAGAAAGGACTTACCCAAAGTCTAAGGGAGATGGCCCCAGGTCTGCTGAATCTAAGTCTCATCATTCTTTTTACTGGACTGATCAATTAATCAACATATCCTAAGCACCTACTGCGTGCCAGGTACCATCCTCAGCCAGGAAGACCCAGACAGCAGCAAAGGCAGGCCATGCCCTGGGAGCTCACAATCTGTTTCTGACTCTCCTCTGAACAGACAGGCACCTCCCTTTGAGTGCCGGCATGACGAGGGCCAGCCTGACAAGGGCCAGCCTCTGTGCTCCTGGACTGTTAAAATAACCTAAAAGCCCCACATTCCTCTAATGCTTCAGGTCTGCAGCTTTCCTTGCTCAGACGCTAAGAAATCAAGGTCACAGGCTTTACCACCCCCATTTCTCAGAAGAGAAAGTAAGGCCCACAAGCCACAAAGTGAGTGACTTGCCCACAGTGTCAGGGCTGGATTTAAACCCAGTTTTGCCTGAGTCCAGGTCCAAGGCTTTGTCTAAAAAGCAGATGCTGGATTACCTGCACAGGACAAGCACTGGCCTGAGGGCGTGAAGGACAGCCAAACCCACCTCCTCTTACCCCAAAGAAGGAAACAGGAAAACTCACTTGGGTCAAGGTCAGAGTGGAGCTGATACAGAAACCTGGGTCCCCTAACCCTGTGACACCAAGGCTGGCTTTTGTCACCCAAGTCCCCTGGCCCAGCGACACCGAGGCGGGCCTATGTCACACCCGGGTCCCTTGGCCCCGCGACACCAAGGCTAGCCTCCATCATCAGACATGGCTTTCTCCTCTGTCTTTTCTCTATACTGCAGGTAGAAGACCCTTGGGGGAGGAGGGAGGAGCTCAGTTTCCTCTATGCCTCCCCCTATCCTGCCACATCTGGACACCCCACAGCTGTTTCCTAAAAGATGCAGCAGCTGCCCTGGACAGGTCCCAGGCAGGCCTAGGTTATGAAGACCCTGAGGTGTGGAAAGCAACTGCAAGCTTCATACGGTGGCTACAAGCCCCTTATATTCTGCCCCCTCCCCCTCCCCCCCAGAAACAGGGGCCAACTCCAGCTAACTCCATGGTGGGCAGGACCCTCCCTTCACTCTCTGGCCCCAAGCTCCTCCACTGCCAGACCAGGAGACGGGCTTGAGGACGTCTAGGGGCCTGTGATCTGAATCATGAGAAGGGCCTTCAGCCCGCTCCGAGGATAGACTGACTGCTGCCTCTAACACTGTGAGCAGAGTGATCCTGGGGAAGTAATTTCCCTCCCACTGCTTGTTAGAGAAGAACACTGTTCCAAGGCTTGAGGAGGGGGCCGGCCAGGGGCTGCAGAAGAAGCTGGTGGTGTCTGACTAGCCTCCCTCTACCACCAGCACTAGTTAGTGGGGACCAGCAGGATCAGCTGACGCCCTGCCTGCGCCTCCCCAAGGCCAGCCCCCCAGAAGCTCACACTCTGTCCGAAGGAACCCCAGACTCTGAGGGGGAGGACGGATGCTCGGGGCCAGGCCCTCCCCCTCTGCGCCCAGGCCACCTCACCATTGTTCCCCAGAAGAATGGCTTGCCCCATTCCAAGGGTTGCCCGGGGCTTTGGATGGGAGAGCTCAGGAACAGGATGTGTGACAAAGGCCGGGCCACAATGCATCCCCCAAAATAGAAACGCTTTTCTGGCGTGCATCCTCACGGCCAGTGAAAATGAACACGCTCACGCCTTTCTTCCCCATCCTAACTGCTGTCCATCGGGGCGTCCACACCCACCTCTCCCCAGAGACTCCAACCACCAAGGGCCAGAGGGATAATTCTCTCCATTTTATAGATAAGGACATTGAGACTCAGGACCAGAGGCAGAATCTGAACCCGTGTCTCTCCCGAGGGCAGGCCCGGCCTCTACTACACCCACACCCCCTCCTTGGCCACATGTGCTCACAGCAGAATCCTAAGAGCTGAGAGTAACAGAACCCAGCACCATCACAGCCCCTCTACAGTGATCTCATCTGATCCGATGCCAGCCCTGGGAGCCAGGGGCCAATATCACTCACTGTAACAGATGGAAAACCGGGGGAGACCGAGGCAGGTCAGTGCCTGAGCAGTATCGGAACTCGGGTCTTTGGAGGGTACCACCGAGCTGCCCTGAGAATGGAGTTAAGTAACCACTGGCCTTCACTCTGAAGAGGGTCTACTACTGGCCCCCGTGCCAGCCTCTACAGGGGAAGGGTCCTCTGAATACCTGCCTCAGATGATGGAAGGGGTGCTCCCCCTGCCCCCCAAACCAGCAGTGACTTCTCCATAGACATCCGGCTATACCAGCTTTAAGCCAAAGACAGGGGAGGGCCCGGGTCTGAGACTGACACCCCCAAAGGAGTGGGGTTCCCTGGGCTACTAACCAGCCTGTCCAGCACCTCGGAAGCCCCCAGCCCCTGTGCCCCTTTAACGACCCCTGGCTGGCTCCCTGAATCTGCCCACTCTCAGCACAAATGACCAAAGGTCAGGGCTGGAGGCCGGCCCAATGAAGGAAAGGGGTCCTGGGATTCTGGACCTGTGAGTCCAGCCAGGAGGAACTCCCAGTGTGCAGTCTCCCCACAGACACGGATGGCCCATCCACTCATCTGTAACCTGGTCTTAGAGAGCTTATGGGGACATGCAGGTGAAGTGACCTTCCCAGGGTCACACAACCTGGGGTGTCAGAAGCAAGAATCAAAGCCCACCCAGGGCCAGCCTTCATGCTACTGTGGCACCCCGCCTCTCCAACACAGACTGTTAAGAAATAAGCATTTATTAAGTGCCTACTATATGCAGGGCACCATCCTAAGGACTGGGGATACGAAGAGAGGAGAAAATAGCCCCTGCCCTAAGGGAGCTCGCAATCAGAGAGTGAAAAAATGAACCAACTCCCTCCCCGGGACAGCCCAGCTCCCACTGATAGGCCAGAAAGAATTCTGAACACAAGGCAAAAAACGACCTGGCTTAACAATTAGGCTCCTAAATATCCAAATGGCCAAGCTTGGAGAAGAGGCCTTCATCCATGCACACATCTGGAAAGCATCACTACTGGGGGGACAGAGGTTATAAAGAGACAACAGCAGGACGGCCAGACACCAGGCATTCCAGCCTTAGCCTGGGACCCAGCCGGGGGGGAAGTTCAGGGACCTCAAAGGTGCTCTATCCTCATTTCACATCTGGGGAAACTGAGGCACAGGAAGGTGGAGGGCTTCTCTTCTCACACTCTAAACCCCACATGGTGCTGAGGAAGCTGGCATCTCTCTGACCACCTCTAGAGGGCTGTGTTCTATTCTGGACACCCGAGGGCAGGCAGAGCACTGATAACGAGCGTTCAGAGGAGGGCTATCTGGGAGTGGACCCAGCGGATGGCCTCACATGGCACACCATGGGAGGCTGTACCAGAATACAGAAACAGCCGACTCTACCCTACTCTATCAGAGGGAATGATTTCTCAGTGTGGGTTAACACAGACAGCCAATGGGCCTTCCAGCTCTGGGACTCCGATTCTCTGAAACGCACTTCTCTTCCCCACTTCTCTGTGGGGACACGAGCCCAAATGCTAAGAGGCCGCGATCCCAAGACAATTGCTTTTTCTTAAACGAGCAGCTCTGGGAAGAGCTGTGTCAATGGAAGCGCAATCTAAGAACGTCTTAGGACTTCCTCCTTATCCCTGCTGCTAGCATTCAACAGCTGAGCCGGCGGCCAGGAGAAAGGCAGACAGAAGCCGGCCAAGAGCAAATTGCTTCCAGTCGCTCTGATTCCAGAACAGCAGCTGCCTCAAATAATCCACCTCTGAGAAGGGGGCTTCTCTTCCGCCTCACCCAGAGGCCTCCCATGCCCATGGGGGCTGGGCTGCAGCTGACCTGGCACCCTCCCACTCTCCTTGGGCAGGGGGGAATCAAACCCACAGAGGTCAGAGCAAAGGGACCTCCCGGATTTCTCGCTGGACACTGGGGCCCTGGATCTCTGGCAGCTGGCGGATGCCAAGGGCCTGCAGGCACGACCTCCCACCACCCACTGGCCATGTACACAGGTCTCATCCACTTTTCAGGACTGCATTATTCAGCAGGCTTAATGAATGTGCTTCAGAACAATGGGGCTCTCTCCTCCCTCCTGCCTTTAATAAAATCCAGCTTTCTACTTTTCCTGTAATAAATTCCAGAACATGAAGGCCATTTTTTAAATAGTCAAGAACGGACCACTTGTTACAGGACTGGGTAAGTCAAGGCAGAGGGCCTGGAGCACTATCAGTAACTTCATGGAGGCGGATACTTAGCAGTCCACGGCCTTTCTTGGTGCTGCCTCAGTTTCCCAAGTTAAAACCCAGCAAAAGTAGGTAAAAACAAAAGAATGAGACAAAACACAGCCTACATTCTAATCAAGCCAGCCCATCTGGCACACTCCCATCCCCACTCTCTCCTGCCTTGTCTGGAGCCCCCAGCCGCTAGCGTCTCCCTCACCCCAAATTACCTCCTACTATGTTGTGCGTATCTGGGGGGGCAGGGCCACAGAGGGAATCCGAGCTCCCTGAGGTCAGAGACCATATACCTGGGCCCTAACATCATGCTTGGCACGGAGCGCATGCCGAAGAAATGCTGTGGCCACTGTGGGATGGGGCTGGCTTCGCTGGCCTATTTGTTCCAAAGCTCTGGGATCTTTTTTCTCTTGAATGGGTGGAGGGAAAGAAAATGGATGAGTGTTCGTTAAAAAAATAAAATAATTAAGAAACACTGGTTGATTAATACAAACTTAACAAATTTAGGCCAGCGCCAGTCTGGCTGTCTGGGCTTGGCCCAGATAAGGCTGAATATATAGGAAACCACCCTGGAATTCTGGAGAGAAGACAGGGACCCCCCCCAAGTCTCTCTGGCCTCTGAGGAGAGATGTGGATGAATCCGCTCCAGCAGCCTCCACCCAAAGGCAGGCCTTAAGAGAGGACGGGAAGGGAGAGACGGGAGGACGCCCCAACTCCACCCCTGGGACGCAGGCAGGAGACGGCCGAGTGAAGGTCACTCTTCTATGTATCAGCAGACCTTCTGGCTGGCTGAGGCAGCAGCGCCCATCCATCTGGATGCATCTGCCCCCTAAATGCATTCGGACTTACGTCATGCACTGAGAAACAGCCCACCTGTTCCTGGCATTTCCTTTTCAAGGGGACTTTCCAAGAGAAACTGAAAGGAGCCACTATGGACAGGGGCGAGCAGCTGTCCTCCAGTGCTAGGGGAGGGCAGCCTCAGGCCGAGGAAGAAGGAACTGAGCTGAGGCTGGACAGGGCAGCCTGCCCCTCACGGGGCTGTGCCCTCTTAGGCTACAGCACCCAGCCAGGCCTCACCCACAGCGGGCGCTCAGCAAGGGCTTAGGGAGTGAATTAAGAGTTATTTAGACACTTCTCTGTGGAAGGGCCGGACCTGACGTCTAGAAATTCCAATCCAGCCTCGCACACTGTGTGAGCCCTGCCTGCCTCGCCTGTAAAGTGGGATAAAGAGATAATATCTGTAAAGTGCCCAGCACAGGGCCTAAACACAGCAGGCACCTACAGAATGCGTGCTTCCTTCTCCCCCTTCCTATCTCTTTCCCTCCCTCCAGCCTCTCCTTCCTGCCCACCCAAGGGGCTGGGAGTCAGCACTTCTCAAACAAGGATGCCTGCACAGAGAGGGCAGCAAATGCTGAGAAGTGGCCCTCTGTGCCCACACAGCCACACGGCCCTTTGGCACCAACGGGGGCGGCCCACCTGCCCTGGGAGGGAAAGAGGCTGGGAGTGCTCTCCCGTGCCTCCATCACCATTCCAGGCCATCCATTCAACAGCATTAGTGAGGACCTACTATGTGCCCGGTGTGGGGGTCCCTGACATCCCTGCCCTCAGGGAGCTCCCGTTCTACTGAGGGAACGTGAAATGAACACAGATACTGAAGCGTAGAACACAGCAAAGGCGCCAGTGGGAGAAGGGGGATTAACAGTTGAGACCTGGCAGGTCTTCTGGGGACCCTAGGAAGAGACACAGCCAACCACACACCTGGACTTCCAACAAGGAGCCTCGGTCTCTAAGATCTCAAGGCGTCCACAGCCCCTCTTCTTCCTCCCAGGCCGAGGGGCCATTGGTGCTAACTGCAACAGTAACTGAGTCTCAGCCACAAGAAGCCCCCACCCCCGGGGAGGCAGCATGAGGACAACACCCTGTCCATGGTCCCAGAGGACAGGGCCCAGGGCCTGAGGGAGAGGGGGTGTCTGAGCTGTCACAGGGAGCATCCTTTGAGTGTGTACAATGACAACCACCCGACGCCTCGCCAGTTTTGTCAAGAGAGAATCGCTGCGTAACTTCTAAACGTGGCGTGGCCAGAAAAGGAAAAATGCGACCCCTCCGCAGGACCACAGCTCTTGTGGATCTCTGCTCGGGGCCTCACCCATCCCCTCTGCCTTCAACTCCTGACCCCGACTCAGACTGAAGACATCTCTGCCTGGTCTTCCCCAGGGAGAGGCAGGGCTGACTTCTCTCAAAGGAGATCCTGGCCCATTGCAGCCCTCCCTGGCCTGTGAGTTTGGTTCTCCATCCCCTCCTAGTAGGTTAGGGCTTCTTCATTGGAATGTAAGTCCCTTGAGGGCAGGGACTGCCTCCCTTCTGTATGGCATACCCAGGGCCCAAGCTAGTACACTCAATAAGCTTTTCATCCCTGCATTGCTCCAGCCCTAGAGACCTTGGCCAAGAGCTCAGTGTCCTTTCCATGTCTCAACAAGGTGGGTCTATGGGATAAAGAACCTGACACCCAGGACTGTGTGACTAGCGGTAAATCACTCCAGCTCTTGGTGCCTCGGACGATAATTCAGAAGTGACACCCATTCACAAACTCCGAATGCTGCAGAGAGCCCAGCGTGGGTCCACAGCTCCCAGTGACCCTTGGAGGTAGGTGCTCCTGTCTGATTAGGGGCTCTGAGGCCCCGAGAATTGACCTGCCTGGGGCCACAGAGGCAGCAGGGGCAGCAGCAGGATTCATTCACAAATGCTGCCCTCTCCAGAGGTCCCACACAGGAGCATACAGGCTCACCTCCCAGACTGACTCTTTTTAAAAAGTTACGAAAACTCCTTGGGAGGGCAGGAGGAGGGGAGGGCACAGACCCTCCAAACTGACTAGCCCAAGGACAATTCCTGTAAGCCAGAGAGATGCCGGGCAGTCAGACCAACAGAGAAACGAGTGTGGTGGGACTGGAAATGCACAGAGCTGACTTTCAGAAAGGGCAGAGACTTCCACCCAGCCAAGGCTTATTAAGCTGTCTTACAGTAGGCCCAAAGTTGGCCCACTCAGGGAGGCAAGAAAAGTTTTAGTGAACTGCTTGGGCTTAGTCAGGGCGCATCAGGGGCAAGATTCAAACCTAGCTCTTCTGATGCCAAAGCTAATGGCCTCCAACGCACAACATTGGGCTGCCTCTCAGCAAGAAGGGACATTCAGACGGCGCTTCCAGGTCCCCAGAGCACTTCCTAGACAGACTCTAGTTTGGTCCTTAAAGCAGCTGCCTTATGAGATAGGTGAGTTTATTATGCCCATTTTACAGATGAGGAAGCGGAGGGTCTACATGGCTGGTAAAGAGGAGGTGATTCACAAATACTTGTTGACTGACTGTTCACAGCCTTACTGCATTAAGGGCTGCAGAGTTAGAAATGGAAGAAGTCTCACATCATCAGGTTCAACCCCCTCATTTTACGGAGGGAGGGGAAGGGTGGAGAAGGGAAGGGATCTGCCTGATGCAACAGCCCCAGCACACAGCCTCATGGGGCTGCCTACCTGCTGCCGCTCCTGCTCCCAGCGCAGAACCACTTAACAGGTGAGCACATAAAAACATGAAGCCACAGCACAAGCTGACAACACTGCTTCTAGAGACATTGTTTCCTATCTGATCTCTATCAAGAGGCCACCACGAGAACAGATAGGTGTCCGAGCACCCACTGATGCCATTCGTCAGGTAGTTGCTTTACTATCAGCTCATCTCCAAAGCAGATTCCCCCACTGGCCTGGCTGGGCCATCAACGTTACCCTTGATCTTCCCATAGCATCCTCAACAAGGAGCCTCAACCAGCCTCATCGTAGACTGAAAGCGGCCTATAGGGCCAGGGAAGGCAACCCAGCCTAGCTTGGGCAAGGCCTGTGAACTGACTAAACCAAGGCAGAACAGAATGGTCCTGCAAAGAATTCTGGCCTGGCTGGCTCGGAGTTTGTGTGTTCCATCATGCCCACCACGTGTCAAGTAAAGGTTACCCTGGTAATTCACACATCCATGGCACCCAACAGTTTGAAGAGCTTTTTTCCCCACAATGATGATGACTCATAGGCACAGCAAACATGAGCATCCCTATGTGATGAAAAAGGAAACGGAGGACCCAAGAGATAGGGTCACACTGGCAGTGAATGCCAGATGTGGGATTTGTGCTCAGCCTCTGACCTCCATGCCAATGCTCAACCCACTGGTTCATTAACACCCAACATGTACAGAGCATCTAATTAGTAACCTTAATTAGGATCTAGAGCTGAAAGTAACCGCAGGTGGGTCAGCCAGTCCAACTGCCTCATTTTACACAGGAGGAAATTAAGGCCAGGGTCATGTGGCTAATAAGGGTCTCAGGCCGGATTTGAACTCATGTCTTCTTGACTCTAGCTGCCTCAGAAAATAGTGAAACCCACCCTGTGTTCTAATCCATGTTTACAAATGGGGAAACTGAAGATCAGAAGGTTCGTCCAGTCACACGGGTGGGAAGGGGCCAAGGATCACTGCACATATTTTAGGCCACCTTTTCTCCAAAACGATAAGACCTCAAACAGGAATGAAACAGCTACAGGTAAGTTGGGCCTGAGGCCCAAGGCCCAAGCCTCCTCATCAGGTACTGAAAGATTCACTCATCCATGACCAGAACCATCCGTAGGGACAGTCCTCAGGCTACTTCTGTGCCTGGCACAGTGTGGACCCAGAGCCCATGGTTTAAACTGTCCCTGCCCCTGCTGAATTGGGGGCTCTCTCCAGTTCTTCCCCATCCCTCAGACACAATTATCTCCCCAACTTTTCCCTTTTCTACAAAGGAGCAACGACTGGGAAGCAAAAGTTAAGGAACTGTCTAAAAATACAGACAAAGTCAATGCTCTACTCGTAAGAACTGATGCAGGGGAAAATAAACAGAATTAGGGGAAACAAAGGCAGCGCTGACCACGTCAAGGTCAACAAAACCCACAGACAGGAAGCCAGAGCTGAGTAACCAGAATGACGTTCTTCCCTTCCTCCCCCTGGCCGCCAGGAAGGGAGGCAGGAGGCCCGAGGGGCGCAAGCAGTGCACGCACCAAGTCACTCAGGGCTTTCCCCTTCACTGGCTTTCCTCCTTTCTCTGGGTTCGTTGGGATGCTAGTGACCCGCTCTTATCTTATATTTGTTTTGTATACACTGTACTCTGACATGTGCAAGCTGGCTCCCCCTGAGAATCGAGGTTCTCTGAGGGCAGGGATGATTTCACGAAGCTTAGAGACTGATTAACTGAAGACAGTTCTTACCGGGAAAAAGACTCAAAGTGTGAGAGTTAGGGTAGGAATGGGAGGGATATGGGGAGAGAAGAAAGAAGAGAGAGAGAGAAAGAAAGAGACAATCAACGTATAAAAATAAAACTTTTTTTAAACTTAAAGTTAACATGACTGGGAGTATTACTTCTTAATGGCACCTGGATAAGGGGATCTCAGTTTATAGAACAGAAAGGTTCTGTAAAAACGAGCATGAAAGTGAAAATGAATTTAATAATCAATTAAATCACTTAAAATACACTAACGAGGAAACTTTTCTTTATGTCAAGAAGGATTCTTAGCCAAAGAATGGAAAGAAGCAATACAAAATAGGCGATTTTGATGACAGGACATTAAACAGTTGTGAAAGAACAAAATCAATGCAGCAAGGATAAGGAAAACTGTTGATGGGGGGGGGGGGGTCTCTGCATCAATCACACCAAACAAAGGTTTAATAGCCAAGATCCCTGGCTTATTAATACCAACATTTAAGACCAAGAGTAGTCAACAGACATGAACAAGACATTCTCAGAAACGAACCACACCGAATGACTTCTCAAAACTACTACTAAAAAAAAGAATAATGCAAAACCAGAATTACACACTTCAAAACCAGTGAACTGGCCAAAGTGGCAAAAGCCAACAGACAACCAACCAGCCAACAAGCCTTCCTCAGTATTTGGCCGGCACTGGCCAGGAGAGGTGAGAGAGCAGGAGAGCGAGATGGAAACCTGGGAACTGAGAGTCCGCACAGAAGCCCTCCCGTCCATTCACCGAGAAGGATGGACAAGGGCAATGGTCGGGAGAAAAAGATAACGAGTTATTGTGGACATGGTGAGTTTGAGATGTCTCCCCGACATCTAGTTTGACATCTCCAATAGCCAATCGGGGATGGGGGAATAATGCCCCGGAGAGACACACAAATCTGAGTCATCAGCCTGGAGACAAGGATAAAATCCATAGGAGAAATAGAGGGAGAGAAAGAGACAGAGACAGAGAGAGAGAGACAGAAAGAGACCACGAGCGTCCAAGAGGAAAGCAGAATCCACAGGGTCAAACATAGGCAGCTGAGTCTGAGGAATGGGAAACGATCACCAGATTTGGCAATTTACAAGTGATTTGCATTAATTTATTAATCACTGTTAATGCATGGTCTATGGGGATAGATGGGCCCACAAGTACCCTGTGGGTGGAATCGCTGCAGAAAAGCCACCACGGCTCCTCTCTTCTGTCCAAGGACCCCGCCACAGGACATGCAATCAACAGTCAGAAAAGAAAGTCTCAGATAGTCCCCCAAATCTGCAGCCACATTTCTTGGCAGTGATAAAGAACACAAACTGATGGGGAAACGGGCAATGTCTGCATGACTGTGGCAGAGCCCTGGAATGGAATATTCCTGCCCCATGAGGAATCTGGAGAAGCAAGGAAAGACATGCACGGAAGTGAGGGTCCAAGCAAGCAAACCCAGGAAAACAAGGGGGCAATTTCCACAGAATCAAAGGCTCTGTAATGACGATGGCCAAGCTCAAGACCAGAAAGAAGGGAGGACGTGTCATCGGGCATGGCTGCTGTCATGGCTGGCTTTGCTTCAGGATTTCTTTTGCTACTAAGTATGGGGGCAGGCAGAGGCAAAGAGGGGGCTACCCAGAAATAACCATGGTGTCAAAAACAAAATCAAATACACTGGGTGCTCCCTGTTATGATCATCAATCAGGCATTTATTAAACACCTACTAGGTGCTCCCTAGGTCTACAAAGACCTATTTTGTTGATATGACACTCCTGGACCTCAAGGAGCTGACAAATTCTACTCAGGCCGGCGGATGCCATTTTTTCAACAATTTCCAACCACAAAACCAGAATCTATTAGGCACTTAACTGCCCACAGGGGCCCTGCCCGGGAGGAGCTAAGCAGAGGAAAAGGAACATTTTGTAGGTAGTGCCCATAAGCACCCATGAGCACATCAGACTCACATAACCAAGTGCTACCTGAACTTCTTGGAAAGACCCGTGGATTGGGAGTGCCAGAACCAGATTTGAATTCTGGCTCGAGGGTGACCTTGTGAGCCCTTGTCCAGTTGGACCAGCTGACCAGAAGGCCTCCAGCTCTGGAGCCCAGACAGAAAGGCTTTTTCCAAACACAGCACTCCACCTGGCCCTTGGCCCGTTCTGGGACTCCATGTGCTAACTACGAGAGTTTTCTTCAAGTGGGGCATACCTGTGGCTGCAAGTGCTGGGGGATGTCCCGTCCTGTCCTCCTCCTCCTCCTCGCTGCCCGGCCTGGATCAGCTACAAGGGCAGTCAGGCCCAGGTCAGGTTACTCATATTTTCCCCTTCCCTCTCTGCAAAGACACAAAGTCAGGTCTTAAACAGAAAGGAAGGCGGTCATTGGCCATTCCCCTCCGTGACCTCATGCCTGGTCACATTCCACAGAATCAGGACAGACCTCCCTTCTCCATTCAAGCCTTGGGCTGGTCCCTTCAGTCCCCAGGAAACAATGAAAACAGGAACTTGGTGCTGGGCAGGCCGCCCTGCTGCCCGCGGGGATGCCAGGAGCTCAGAGTGGACGGCTCTCGGCCTAGTCCAGCCCATCCTGCACACTCCTGAGCCGGGACCCTGGGGGTGCCAGTGAGCCTACCACCTCCCCAGGTGGCCTTCCCCCCACTCCTTCCAGTTTTGCCCTCTGAGACCAAGCAGAACAATGGTTTCTGCCCAGAGGCCAGTGTGGAAAGGGCAGGGGGGGGCTAGCCTTGGAATCAGGAAGGTGTGGGTGTGAATTCTGCCCTAGCAGCTGGGGGAGGCCTCTCTTAGCCTCAGTTTCCTCATCCCCAAAATGGACAGAATAAAGGCCCCTCCCTCCCAGAGTAGCTGAGGATCCAGGGAGGCAACTTAAGTAAAAGGGCCAGAGAACACTAGCTAGGATTACTAGCGGAGAGCAGCTTGGGCCGTGGGGGGAGCACCCCACCCCAACCCTACCTAGCTGCTCCAGGTTCAACAACCAGGACCGGGCAGTCCCATGACCTTAGGCAACTGTGTCTCCTCTGGGCCTTCCTGAAGGTTCCAAAGCCTAGGGAGGTCACCTTGGGTAAGCTAGCTCCCCAGGACCACATCCTCCTATGTTATAAAATGGGAGTGTGGCCTTAACCCCCCACACATGAAGGGTAGTGAGGAGGCACCTGTGGAAGCTTCTGTGAGCTTGCAAAAAAACCCACCAGAAACAGAAATTCAGTGTTCTCTGTTCCCGGGAAGAAAAAGGATGCCCTGCCTGGCAGAAGGGGGAGGCCCAGGAGGTGCCCTCGGAGCAGTACAAATACATACACAGACAGACACATACAGAGACACACACACACACCTTCTGAACCACAGCTGGCAACAACTATGATTATAGCTTGGTCACTGGGAAGGTGGACCTGAGCCCCAGGTGAGGGTGGAGAGCAAAGCCATCAGCCAAGTGGAAGGTCCTGTGTGTGAGGACCAGCAAGGAGCCCGGGGTCACAGGGTCAGAAACCATGAGGAAGAAGGAGGAAGAGTAGGAAGAGTCAGGCTGTGAAAGGCAAGGCGGATGGGGAAGGGGAGCCCCTGGCACCAGGAGGGAAGCACCCTGAGATCATGGGCTCTGGGCAGGGGGCCCTCTAAGCCCAGCAGCAGCCCTGCCACCATTGGGCAGACGCCTCCAGGGACAGAAAGGCCTCATCCTGCGACCCATGCCAACTAAGCACCTGTGTATGAGATCGTGACCACGCGGAACCCTCATGCAGAGGGTCCTGCTGAAACCCCACAGGAGGCTTTCATGGCAAGGCCGCCAGGAGAGACAGCAATAAAGGAGGTGCCCGCCCACGGCTTGAAGATGGGTATGATTACTGCCCTAGGAAAAGCACTGGGTGCGAGGAACATGGGAAGGGATGTATGTGAACAGGAGAACAACATAGCAGTGACCCAGCTGTACTGATGGAAGCAAGCCCGAGACCAAGACACAAAAGTGGATGCAAGCACACCAGGACCAATGCACAGGAATTTATTGAGGACCTACTATATGCTGGGTACCAAGAACGTCTGGTTTCAAGATTCAGCTCAAGGGTTCCATCCCTGGGATGCCTTTCACTCTCCCCAGGCGCTAGTTAAAGCCTCCTTTCTGCTCCTGGGGACCCTGGCACACACGCCATCTTTCCCCACTTGAATGGGAATTCCTCAAGTGCAGGGCCTGTTTTCTCTTCCTCTGTAACCCCCAGGGCTTAGCACAATGCCTGGCACACGGTAATAAGCACTTAATTAATTTTCTTAAATAGAATAATTAAAGGAAAAAATAAAACGGAAAAACCTCCATCCCTCCCGTGTCTGGAGGTGGTGGCCACCGGTGTGGAATGCTGCCTGCTCTCTCCTATGGTTCTTTTTCCCAACCAGCAATGACACATACAACACGCACACACGCGCACGTGAATGTGTCCTCTACGTGTGTGTGCACCCCCCCACATCTCAGTAATCCTATCC
>CM053582.1:571002479-571020573 GCA_028627135.1 Pseudochirops cupreus
GGGGGTCCCTCAGTTTCCTTCTCACACTCAGAGCTAAAAAGGGAAACCGAGAGTCTTGGCCCTGAGGTCTGGTCCAGAGACCATAGACCCCAACCACTCAAAACAAAGTGATCAAACTCTGGGGTTTTTCTAACAAAGGATGAGGGAGGCCAGAAGGCCTCAGGAAGGCCCAAGAGGCCAATGCTATCTGCATTACAGAGCACAGGCTGGGACTCCTAATTGTGGGTCTTTCACATGCAATGACTCTCCCTCCAATCCACTAAAATCGAGGTGTGGACAAAGAAAAGCCCAGAAGATTCCACCCTCAGAACTCCTAAAACACTGGGCAGAAGCCACACAGCGCCCCCCTTCAGCGGCTCCCTCCCCTCCCCCCAGGAGACCCAGGAGAGCAGGATTAGAGAGAGAGTTTCAGGTTTGAGTCTGAAATCTTCTAGCTTTGGTCAGGCAAAGCCACAGTCTTAATCCTAGTAGGAGCTTAGCTGAGAAGGGCGAGAAAGGATATGTGTGTGAAAATAAACACACTGTGGTCTGGGTGGGTGGGGGGTGGATGACAATGGCCCCAGAATGGGCCCTGACTGTAGGGGCTGGGGGATGCTACTGAGGGTGCCCAAACTGACCGGGGCTGTGTGTCCAGCCCTGGTCTACCAGGAGGGCAGACTGGGCAGGGTCCAGCAGGACCCCAGGCTGCATTGGACTTGGTCGGGTAGGCCAGCAGGATCTCAAGGCCAGGCCCTAAATGCTACAAAGGAAGCACCCTAGTGAGAACAGCCTCCATGGTCCCCAAGATGCTGCTGGATCAATCTCTAAAGATAGACTCTCTCTCTTTCTCTTTCTCTCTCTCTCTCTCTCTCCCCACCCCTCTCTCTCTCTCACACACACACACACACACACACACACACACACACACACACACACACATCCCTCCTGAAGGTCCCTACTTGGGACATGACCAGAGACATCCTCAGTTCCAACCTGCTCGTTTTCTGGTGGAAATCCTAAGTCCAGAGAAAGAGAGGGTTTCACCCAGGGAGAAGGACTTGGGGAGAGAGCAGGACCACACAATTCAAGCTGGCAGAGATGCTGGCCACCACCTAGTACAGGGGGTTCTCTTGACCAGGGGCCATGAACTTGTTAAGACAGACAGACAGAGAGACAGACACAGACACACACACAGACAAGCAGATACAACCAGACTAACTGCCCTCATTCAGTCAAGGCCAAGAAGCCCATCCACAGGGTCTAGCTCCTAGGCCCCCTACACAGCACCAGAGAGATGAGTCCTCTAGGAGGGCTCCCTGAACGACTGATTCTGCCCTTTATTAGCTACAACCCTAGCCACCTCTAGGAAGGAGGCCTCCCAGCTCTTCCTTCAGCCCCCAAGGGGAGAGACATCCCCAGGCCCAACATCCCCTACACCCAGAAGTAAATCAGTCAGAATTTTTAGCCCCAGGCCAGGACAGACTAATTTGTCAAGAGCCACTTAGGAGCCTGAGGGGCAGCTCTCCCCAGGAGGCATGCCCCTCCTGGCCTAACTGGCTGCCTCAAGAATGGCAGGGAGGGCAGCTGAGAGTGTCCAGGAGGTGGTGACCAAATGGACAGGCAGGACCAATGATTCCCCTTTAGCGTCACACAAAGAGTTTGAAAACGGAAAAAAAAGCAGTCCAACCCCAAGAGATAATCCTGTAATGAAAGGATCCTGTTCTTCAGGAAAATCTCTGCCAGAGGCAAATCACCCTGGAAATGATGCCAAGGTCAGTCATGGGGGAATCACCTGCCGGCCGCCATTCACACAGCTCAGTCACCCACACTGGGACTGGGCACGCCCTGGCCCAGCTACTGATAAGCAACTGCCCGCCCAAACCCACCCAAAGCAACTGCCCGCCCAAACCCACCCAAACCCTCCTTTAGCACCCCACAAAAGGAAAAGTCAAAGCAAGACCCCCTGGGATCCCAGAGATACAAGGGTGGGTCGGTCAGTCAGTCAACTAACCTGGACACACAGAGTGCTAAGTCCCACTCCGCCCCCTAGCCCTTGGCAGACAAGCAGAGGCCCAGAGAATTCACTTTTTCCTACCAGTTTTAACCCAAGGAGGCGATCAATACTCCTTCCCCATTGGTACCACCAAACCGGTTTACTGGGAACTAACTAAAGGCTCAGAGTATGTTCACAATTTCAGAGCCAGAAGGGATGTTAAGATGCCCTCTAGGCCAACTCTGTCATCATTCTCAGAGAAACTGAGACCTGGAGACAGAAAGTGATCCATTTACCAGGAATCTACTTGTAAAAAGCTAGATAACAAGGGTAAGATCTCACACAGATAATGGCACGGAGATTCAGAGCTGGGAAGGATGGTAGAGCCCTCCTACAAACCCGAGAACGTACACCTGAAGGAGAAGATGCCACCGCCAGCTTCCCAGACCGTGACCACTGCGACCACAAAAAAGCTCAGGCAGCAATAAAAAGATCAGCGGCAGGGGGGAGCCCCCCCTCCCACACACATAGCCCTGAGGCCACAAACCCACTCGGAGCTTCCTCAGATTCCCTCCCCAGCAAGATCCCAAAGAAAGAGAAACCACAACAGAAACTGGATTCTCTACTCTGGAAGGAGGAACCACAGCAATGCTTTCGTCTCAAGTCATTGAATAGGCCCAAGAAAAGTGAATGCCCCGAGGAGGGGTCCCAGAGGGACCATTTACTATCTGTGGGACCCTGGGGAAGGCAGCTATTCTCTCAGAGCCTTAGCTCTTCCTTCACCATCATCACCATTCCTCCCCCCCACTGTACATAGCTGGCAGAGCACTTGGCACACATTAAGAACGCCTTTAAGGGAGGCCTTTAAAGAAGTTCCCAGCTGTATAATTTATGGTCACATGGAAGGTGCCTTTATTAAACACCTACTGTTCACCAGCCACAGTCGATACCCAGGCTACAAAAACAAAAGTGAGCCAGACCCTGCCCTCTGGGAGCTTCCAGGTCACAGGTCCAAGACAACTGTCACTGTCAGATGTGAAGAGTCCACTTCTCCCAATTCCTTCCCAATCCCAGTCCTGGACCCCTTCTCAGGCCTCTCTTTCTGCATCACAGATCTCTGCCGGTCACTGAAAAAGGTACCCCTAATATTAAGGGCAGAAGTAGAAGGAGGAAGCCCTTCTCACCTCATCTCTTCACTCATCAACATTTACCAGTGCTTGCTCTAGGTCACAGGGCAGCAGAGAGCTGGCCAGGAATGGAATCAGGAGGACCTGAGTTCAAATCTAACCTTTGACATTTACTAGCTACGGAACTCTGGGCGAGTCACTTTACCCTGCTTGCCTCGGTTTCCTCATCTGTAAAACAAGCAGAAGGAAACGGCAAAGCCCTCCACAATCTTTGCCAAGAAAACCCCAAAGGGGGTCAACAAAGAGTCGGATCGGCTGAAATGACCCAGTAGCAAAAACTCCCAGGAGCCCACGGTGAGGTCTTAGGGATACCAAGACTACTGACCCCTCCCCTCAAGGAACTTACAGTCCCACAGCCTTCAGTGAAAGCCAAGAACCTCTGAATCACCTAGGAAAGGAGAGCGTGCTTGGGTTTGATTTTAGAAGAATTCAACCAATTCCTGAGGCTTCAAATGCAGCCCTCCTACATGCCAACTTCTCAATGGTCAATACAGCAGGACTCCATAGAGCGGTGGTTCTCAACATGCCTCGACCCTTTAAAACTTGTATGTGAGTGTATCTACATGTGGACAGACCCACCTGGAGACAGACAGGAGAGGTGTCTTGGTTCCTAAGACCATCGGAAATATGTGTTTTCCGACAGTCTTAGGCAACCCCATTCGACCCCCAAAGGGGTAGAGACCCACAGGTTGAGAACTGCTGCCATAGAGGAAGAGTTACCTTGAGAGTAAAATGGAGGCCCAAGACCCCCGATCCCACCAGTATTTCTGAGTTCCTCTCTGGGAAGCCTCAGTTTTCTGGCTATAAAATGAGGGAGTCTGTGGGACCGTCCCTGGGACACGGTTCTAAATCTGTGACCTAAAATGAGGCCCAACCCCTACCCTAAAGGACCTCACAGACCAGGAGATTCTCCAGCCTTCCAGGTTTGCATTTCTGAGAACATTTCCTGAAAGCAGGAAAGTCAGGCTTCTTATGGATGGCAGGGATTTACTGAGCAGCCCAGGGTTTGAGGAAACCTAGCACTGAGCAGGGTTGGAGAACCCCAGTGTTTTAGAGTTGGAGTCTGCTCAGAAGGGTCCAGGCCCCCCCAACTCTGAACTAGAACCCGGCAACTTAGAAGGAAGTGGAGGCCAGCCCCGGCCCCTCAGACCCTAGGCAAAAGGAAGGGGTGAGTGGGACCCCGCTCTGACTAAGGAGAAGGTATAAGTGAGGTCCTGAAGGGGAGGAAGGGAGGCCAGGCACCTTCTCTGTAGAAGAGGTAGAAATCCTTCCAACTTGCTCCCTCTGGAGATCCTTCCACTTCCCAGAATCTCCCCTTCTGTCCTTGTGCTTAGGGGTGTTCGCCTACCTGCGAAGCCCAATAAATAAATCTAATAAATGTTGGTTGATTGAAGAGCAGAGCGGTCCTTTCATGAGCCTGGGGGTGGGGGGTGAAGAACAGAGCTCTGGAACAGAAGCAGAGTTCAAAGGCAGAAGACTAGAATTCGAATCCAGATTTAGTCCCAGATTAGCCTCCATTGGCTGAGCCACACGGCCCCCTTCCCCCAACCCAAACTGACTCAATTAACCAGCATTTCTTAAAGTGTAGAGTGCTAGGGTTTATTAAGCGCTCCCTATGAGGAAGGGAACAAGCATTTATTAAGTGCCTATTGTATTTGCTGCATTTATTAAGTGCCTATCATACTTGCTAGGCACCAGGGCCTAGGTAGGGGAGCCTAGATTCTCATTTTACACTGGAGACAAGCAGAGGTTAAGTGACTTGCCCAGGGTCATCCAGTTAGCAAGTGCCTGAGGCTAGATTTGAACTCAGGGTCCTCCAGAGCTCTATCCACTAGGCCTGTAGTTGGGAAAGAAACCACCACAGGGGAGAGAATAAAAATCATTATCAAGTAATGGGAGGGGGCATGACTCTGCCCCTCACTTCCTGACCTCAGTTTCTCCCCCTGTAAAATGAGGGGAAGGAGCCCCGAGGCAGGAGGGGAGGAGGAGGCCAGCCCAGGGCCGGCAGGAAGGTGCAGACTAGGGAGGCTCACACCTCCACCGCATTTACAAGTTAAGAAAACAAAAAGGGTCACCCAGGCTAGAGCTGAAAGTCACACAAAGGCAGGAGCCCTTCGGGAGGGGCCGGAGGCCAGCAGGTAAACAGAGACTGGCAGAGGGAGGGCCGGGAGGAAAGGGGGTGCCTGGGGACCCCTGGGGGGAGGCCACAGCAGGGCAGAGGTCAGTCAGTGCAGGTGACCTGCAGGAGGGCAGAGGAAGCTGGTCTGAGCGCCTTCCCCTTTCATCTTACAGGAGAAAAGTCCGAAAAAGCATGGGGCCACCCCACCCCACCGCCCCTAGGAAGCTCCTACTGCATACAGGGGCTGGAAACCAGCCCGGCTCTTTCAGAGCAGACACCAGGAGATAAAAATTTTAGAAGAGCCCCGCCTGGCCGGGAGGGCAACAGTAATAGGCCAGGCCCCTGACCTTGCACTCAACTCCGGGCCTCCCTTTCTCCTCCCTCCAGGGCTGAACTTCTGGAAAAACTGGTCTAATTATAGAAAGCAGAGCCGGCCCGGGCCCTCCCATGGGAAAAGGCAGCCCTGGGGAGAGGGTGGGTGTGGCCGAGCCCAGCACCCACCCACCCATCAATCACCACCCAGGTCTCAAACCAGCAGCCAAGGGGAAAGGGATACAAAGGCTGACCAGCAGGGGAGAAGAGGGGAGGGAGCCAGGAGAGGTGTCAGTCCAGCTTCAGTGTCCACACTTCTTCCCCCCTCCCTCTATGACCCAGCCAAGGGGCCAAGCTCCCATCCATCCCAACGGCCGGCTCTCCAGGGAACTGCGCCCCCGAAGTGCTCTCCCCCACTTCTCCCATTCTTCATCCCTCTTCCTACTCCCACACCTCCCCAAGAGCCCAGAATTCCTTGAAGCCCTAGGGAGGCCACGGATACCCCTCCATCTCATCCACACGCAGGACTCCAATGACTACCTCTAGTAGATGGGTCCCTCCGCCAGACCTTCTGGCCCACTCTCTACCAGAAGCCCCAGGCCAGTGTGTCTGGGTGGAAAATGCCACCTGGATGCCCAGTGGGTGTCCTCACATTCAACAGGTCCCCAACTGACCTCATCTTTCCTCCCAAACTGACCTGTCCCTCTTAACCCACTCCCCCCACTTCTAGGACTGGCACCACTAATTCCCATAGTCACCCAGGTTCTGAAACAAGCAATGCTGTCTACTGCCCAGTGGGGCCTAATACCATGTGGATCTGTAGACCCAGCAGCCAGCAGAGAGGAATGTCCGGCTCCCTGGGGAACTGATGACATATTTCAAAACGGGCAAACTGTACACAATAGTTTCCCCCTTTCCTATATGTTCATTTCTCTGTTCTTCTGCCTATGGAAATGTCCATTTTCTACGGGGATGTAAAAGTTTAGAATTTAAAAAAATCAGAACTAATGCCCATCGAATCTAATCCAAGGATGAAGGGGCTTTATGAGTACCAGGCCCTGGGCTAGGGATACAAGCAGCCAGTACTGATGGAGGGGGGTATTCTTAAGATCCAATGAGCAAGAACACGGCCACCATTCCTTTTTGGGAAAGCTCCTGTCTAGAGTACAAAGCAGATGGGTATCAGATCTGTTGGCTTAGAGACTCATCTGGCATCACAGTCACATGGGTCAGCGGCAGAGGTCTCCCTGAATCTGGGGCAACCTGAAGAGGTGCAGCAAACTTTTGGGCTCAGGATACCTTTACCTCTTAAAATATAAAGAAGTATCCCCTGCCCAGCTTGTTATGATGTGTGTTAAATCTATTAATTAATTAATTGAAATTTACCATATTGAAAATTAAAAATCTGGATTATTGAGAAAGGTGTTGTGAACTTGTGGACCTGCTAAAAGGTCCTGGGGCCCCCACACCTCACTTTAAGAACAGCCACCTCCTTCTGGAAAGCCCATCTCCCTGGCTGTCTTTCTCACCATTCTCATTTTTTGCTCATTCATTTTACTGAAAACATCCCACAACCACTGTAGGCCATGGCACTATGTATGGTTTTTAAAAAAACGACAGACTAGGCTTATTTTGATAATTCCTTCTTTAAAAGAAAATGAATATAAACCAAGGGAAAGGAGGACGAATGCTGAGTCAGGGGCACTTGGGAGAAACCCTAGCAATGACCTTGTTTCCTAGTCTGTAAAATTTGGGAGACGAGCCAGAAGACCTCGGAGGTCCCTTCCAAAGCTAAATGTATGTTTCTCTCTGATGCTACGGATGATTCCTTCTCCCCGGTGAGGATGGACCCTCCAAAGTTGCTTACTCCCTGAAATTCTGCCGGCTGGAGGTGAGAAAGCTTCCTCCAAGCCCCCTGGGCTGAGTTGACCTGATCTCTACTGTAGGCAAGAGGAATGGGACAGAGAAGAACAATCTCATGATGATCCAACATGCAGGGAGGAACAAGCTTTTATTAAGAGCCAACTACCGCCAGACACTGAGCTAAGCACTTTGATTCTCCAACAACCCTGGGGAGCAGGTTCGATTTTTATCCCCAGTTTATTCTTAAGGTAGGCTAAGTAACTTGCCCAGGGTCACAGCGTCCTAGTCAGATTAGACAGACAGGGTCTGGGTTCAAATCCTCCCTGAGTCACTGCACTGACCCCTCTTCCCCCCCCCACCCCCTCAGTTCTTGATCAAGGTGGCCCCCATGACCTCTGAGGTTCTTTCCAGCTCTCAATATGTGGTCCTATGATGACTGCAGACCACACAATTCCTATTCTTCATACATATAAAATCGGGCTCGAGCTGCCTACCCAGCTTCTGGGGAATGAACAGAAACTGCTAAAGCTGAAACCCATCCCACAGAATGGAACCATTCATATAAGTGAGCAGAGGGAGAAGATACAGTCCTAATTAATGGCCATTATTGGCTTTTCTGGGGTGACTTTCATAACTAAATCTCCAACGTTATTAACTAGCATCAGAGTCCTTCTAATTTATTATAAATTAGCCAACACTGCAACAGAAAGAGACTGACTCAAACCCAAAACACACAGCACTGCCAGGGGCAAGGCAAACAAGCCTCAACAAGGACAGGTATTGCTTCCTGTTAGCCAACAGTCTGTTCTGTCAATGTCCCAGGACAACATGCTGAACTTCCCCAGTGGTGAGAAAAAAAGCACCCTCCTCACTGGAACTCCCATAATCACTGGGAGCCTCCTGGGCAGATAAGAAACATCAGACCCAGAAGCCATCAGACCCCACAGCTACCCCTCTTGATTATCCTTCCTCCCATCTCTCCCTTATCCATCAAAAAACTTATCTTTTATTTATTCTGGATGGAAATGTCTCTCCTGAAAAAATGTAAGCTCCCGGTGGGCAGGGGCTCCCATTTCAGTCTGGAGGATCTCTCCCACCTGGTACATGGTGGGCCCTTCCCAGGCCAGGTGCAATAATGTAAGAGTGCCCTCAACACACTAAAGTTTTATTTTGTTTTTAATGTGGCTAGCCAAATGAAGAAGTGGATAGAGCACCAGATCAGGAGTCAGAAGATTCATAATTGATCTTACTGAGTTCAAAGCTGGCCTCAGACACTCACTAGCTGTGGGATCCTGGGCAAGTCACTTCACCCTGCTTGACTCAGTTTACCCATCTGTAAAATGAGCTAGAGAAGGAAATGGCAAATTACTCTTTTGAGAAAACCCCAAATGGAGTCATGAAGAATCAACTAAAAAACCACCAACAACAATCTAGTGTTTACTGACACCCCAGTAGAATGGTTTCACTCTGGTCTTTGTTTCCCACAGGGCCCAGCACAAAAGTAAGTGCTTAATCAATAATGAATTTAGGGAACAAACTTCCTGAAGCAAAGTTATTCATCCTAACCTGCCACAGACCCCCAAGACACAAATCTGAATTAGGGCTGCTGCTGAATGGATCAGTCAATCAATCAAAACTGATTAAGCTCCTACTATGTGGCAGGCCTGGATGGGATTCAGGAGCTCTTCCTGCTGCCTTAATTCAGGACAACCCAGGACTGCTCCTGGAGATCAACCATGACTACACAGGACCCAGAAGCAGGAGATGCTGAAGGGACCCAAATCTCTCCTCTCCATCACAGCAAGGCAGGAATGCCTCCCAAATCTGTAAGAGGAGGCAGTGACCGCTGGAAGCCAGAAACAGACCCCACAAGAAAAGCCACTATGCCAAGGAGAGTCCCCAATGTCAGCCCTTTCCAGGACTTCAGAAGGGAAGCCAGTTTCCCAAAACTCTCAGTCCCCAATGCACCTGCGGCTCAGGCTTTCCACCAACTCCCAGCTCCCCTAGTCACAGTCCTCACTAGCTGAGGTCCAGAGCCTAAAAGACACATTCAAGACCTCTGGCTTCCATGATGAAGGTTCCCAGGGACAATGGGAGGCTCCCTCCCAAGGCGGGTGAGGCCCAAGTTCCGACCCGAATGGGAAGGCTGAGTTAGTTCAGTTTTCAACATTCCTACCAGACAGCCAAAATTGGACCTTGATGCCAGGAATGTGGCCCAATGGATGTCCCCAAGGACCCAGAGAAGGCTTTGGGAGGGCGTGGTCACGAAGGCATGATCACAAAAAGCAGCAAAAACCCTTCCAGTAATTATTCTAAAGTTCTGAGTGATTATGGAATACAAGGCCAAGAGATAAGATGGGGGTGGGGGGCAGGTTTCTCAGGTCTTTGATATGGAGTGCATAAAACACAGAGCTGAATAAAAATTAACTTCAAAAGATTCTGCTGGGAGAGAAAAAAAGAAAAACCCTTCCTTCTCCACGGCTTGCTCCTGGGTGCCCTCTGTAACTTTAACTGAGGCCCAGTGAAAATGAGGACGTGCTTACCAGATGCAGGGTGGGAATTAGATACCTTCCCATGTCAAGTTATCTAATCTGAGCCGGGGCCCAGGCCGACATTTTAATACACCCATTACAAAAGCGTGGGCAGCAGAAGCACCCACAGCTTTGAAATTTCCAGGAAAGAAATGTGTCCACCAAGATTTGGGTTCTCCTCACTTGGGTTCCAGCTATTTTCCAAGTAAAAACCTAGAAATCATGTTCACATTTAAAAAAAAATCATCATAACAATATACAGGGCCTTCCTCCTCCCCAGGATGCAAGCAAGTCAACCAAAGCCATCCCTACACACAGCTGGAATCTGGGACCAGTTCCTTCCCTAGCCCGAGGCTTAATGATTCCGTTTGGGGCCTGGTTCTGGGATCCGGGGTACTGAGGCTCCAGAGGATGGACACCAGACCGAAGGTGCCACCGACCCAAGCCACAGCAAGAATACCAGTTCGGAAGATGATGGCCTTATAAGATGATGACCAATAAGCCTTCTATCCCATTACTTACAATTACTCTTTTATGGTTTTTCTACTTAGGAGAAGTATTAAGCAGGAAATCAGTATTAAACTGAACTCTCAGAAGGATTAATGGCTGGAGGGAGGCCCCGGGGGCCAAAGGCTGGGAGGTAACCGAGCCCAGGGTGTCCTGGGAGGTAACCAAGCCCAGGGTGTCCCTCTGCCGAAGCTTGAGGTAGGTGGGATCGCCTCTTTCTTGGAGAGGCTCTCCTTGGCAGGCCCAATCAATTCCAAAGAACACCAGGAAGAGACTCTCCCTCTTTCAAACTAGGGGAGTTCCCTCCATTTCTAAAGACAATTCAATTTTCAAGGAATAAGCTCAGATAACCATCCTCTATTCCCTCTGCTAAGGAAGCAACCTCAGCATCCTAGGAACACCTCTGGTTCTTAGTCCTTCTTTCTCCAAAGCCTCTTTTCAGATTTATCTCTGAACAGAAGAATCCTGTGCAGACTCTGAAAAAGTGCTGAGAATACAGGCTCATCACCAGAGAGAGGACCGGTTACCTCCTAACTCACCTACCCTGAGGGCCCAGAAGACATGGACAACTTTCAAGGGAGCAAACAGGTTTGGGCAGGATTTTAAAGAAGTGCCACAAAATAAATATTCAAGTCACTTATTAAAGCGGAAATACTTATTTAGAAGCCCAATTTTCTTATCTTTTACCATCCATTATACAAAACTCCTTTCTTGAATAAATTACCCCCAGCCAGATTTGTAAAAAAAATCTTCAGTTCAACTTGCAATGATAAATGTATTTGAAAAAAGAAATGTACTTTGGGGACAAAGAAGACACATGAATAAATACATGCGGACGTATATATATATTAACCGCAGTGAAGAAAATGCCCTGCTTGCAGACCACACACATTTGGAGAACGATCCCAACTGGAACCCTCCGCAAACCACAGGATTCTGGGTCCAGACTTTCCCAAGGAGACATCTCTAACCCTCTTGCATAATTATTAAGAGACTAAGTGGAGATCGCCAAAGAGGCCTGCGCCCTCAGCCTCCAAACAAAAACACCTCGTCACAAGACAAAATTTACCTCATTTCTACCTTGAGCAGCTTCTCAAACTCCAGACCGGGAGATCTTTCACAATCACAACACTTTCACATGCCAATCCAGGAAAGCCTGCCGCTGTGGGGGGAGGAAAATAAGTGGGGTGGCCCCAGAGCACCCCGGCGGAAAAGGGGGCAGGAACCAAGCAGCCCCCAAGATTCCTTTAGCGTTCACTCCATTAATCTCCTCCTGGAGGCAGTGGGGGTGGGGAGGGAAAGCGAGGCTCCCAGGAACTCCTCCCAAGCCACTACCAGAAACCTATTTGTTTATTTCCTTTGTCTGGTCAGTTACACTCCATCAAGTGTGAACATTAAACTGGTTTTCCATTTAAACCGGTTTTCCATTTAAACCTTGGGCAGTCACTGCTAACTTCAAGGCACCTTCTGTGACCACTCTAAGGAGACGGGGAAGGAGGCTGCTTTTTTCAGCTGGAAATCTCCCATCTCATTAACTTTTCTTTTAGCGCAATAAAAAGGGACAGTTCCCTGTTTACAAAAAAGTGTCCGGGCCAGTTGGGAGGGAGCTCGGAAGACAGGACAAAAGGATATGCAGTTTTACATCTATAAGATAAATTCCTGTTACTAAAAAAAAGGCTGCTTTAATATTAAAATCACTCCAGAATTAAAAAGGTTTAATTAACATTTTAAACAGGATTCTCTAAACAAGACTTAGAAATGCTCTTTTGCATCGAAGTGATATTTAAGAAAGGATTTTTATTTTTCCAGTTATGGCCACAACCACAAAAGACCCCGAAGATTCTTGAAAGGTATTTTTTCATCACAGTAAAATTATCTACACGTATATAAAAAGACTGATTAGGCTGGGGGGGGGGGAGGGAGGCCTTTCTCAGTCCTAAACAAGACATGTTTGTGAAGGATCTAGGAAACAGAGGCCTCAAGGAGAGAAAGAGCAGAAGAAAAAGGTAAGAAAACTTTATCCTGTGGCATGCAAGTTGTACAGACAGAGGTCTGTTTACTTCCCATGATGCTAAGTCCCAAAAGGCTATCAATGTACAGATCAAAATGCATTAGCCTCCCCCCCCCATAAGGGCACAGAAAGACAAAGGAAATATTAAGCATCTTAAATTTTCCAAGGCACTCTTTATAGAAAAAAGAATTCTTCTACGGAGTGTTCAGAACATATTCAAGTTCTGTGCCCCCCTCACCCTTGAGGGGAACTTTCTGAGAACCTAGCCTGTTCTTCAGTCTTTACACACACACACACACACACACACACACACACACACACACACACACACACACACACACACACACACGGGACATTGCAACCAAGGCCCCTTTAATCATCAGCCACATCACTCGGTCCCCGGTAATTCATTCATCCCATCATATCCTAAAGCCCTCAGAGGGCACTTCCCAGTGCCAAGCTGAACCGACCAACCATCACCTTCTCTTCCTCCCTGGAAAAGTAGTGACTGGAGAGGAGAAACCTAGCACACATGTAGTCACTACGGACTGTGTAGACAAGGAGAGAGAGACTCCCTCCAGAAACCCCTTCCCAAGAGAAGCATTTGGGGAAAATGCAGCCCCCTGTCCTAAGCCCCTTCCCCATGACTGGTGGGGCCACCGCGGTAAAAGCCGATGGGCCCGTAAAGCACGTCCGGGAGGAAGGGCCTGAGGGGAAGGGCTCTGGGAAGAGGCCGGGAGCCGTCCGGGAGAGGCGTACCCTGAAATTGACCTGTGCAGGCTGACCCAGAGGCCTCTGAACAACCTCTTTGATCCGCGGCCACCTCTGGGGCAAACCGGCGGCGGGAAATTTGCTAGCCCCAACTCAAGCCTCTTTTCCTCCCGAACTCCCCGGGAAAAAAATTAATAATAATCATAATAAAGGAGGTCTGTGAGTTGGCGGGGGAGGGGGGGCAGGAAAAAGGAAAAGATTTTCCTCCGGTGGCCCGTTTCCCTCCTCTGTTCCTGCCCTTCCTTTTTCTTTCTCTGGAAGGCTACCTCCTGCCATCAGGAAGGGAAGGGACGAATAAAATTTAAGGGAAAAAACATCTTTCGATTTGTCAGCACCATCAAACAAACAAGGACTCGCCCCCCCCCCTTCAACAAAGCGCTGGGTGCGTGCGTTAGTGTTTTACACACTTACTGCCTCCTCCCTTTTCTCCAGCTAAACTTTTTTTTTTTTGCCAGCATAAAATAAAGTGGAGAGACAGGAGGGAAGGGGGGAGGAGGTTTGCAAAGCATGTGAAGAGGAAGTCACTACCCGCAGGAGAGCCAGCCAGAGAAAATACGTCCCCTCCTCTCCTCCCGGGCCGTCCCTCCCCCGCGGCCCCCGCCCCTCTTCCTGCCCCCTCCACCAGTGCCCCCACCTACCCCCCCCCCCCCGTCTTGGCCGAGACTTTGGCTGGGCTGCAAACCGTAGGTAACCCCGCTAATCTGCTGGCAGCTGTTGTCCATCACCCGCGGCCACGGGTAAACAATGCGCAGCCCGGCAAAACAAAAGATTCCCCCTTCACCTCGTTCGGAGTCTTCCCTCCCTGGCGGCCCCGACCCGGGCCCGGGGCTGGGGGCACCCCGGCTCGGGGGCACCCCGAGCTGGCTAGGGGCGGGCAGGGCCAGGATGGGGGCGGGCTGCTCCTCGCCCGCCGCTCTCCCCCAAAAGCCCCCTCTCCGCCCAACCCGGCCCCCCCGGGGCCCCGGCTGTGCCCCCTGCCCCCCAACATCGGCTCCGAGTCCGTGCACACACGGGCAGGACCGAGAGGCCAGCGCAGCGCCCGCGGGCATCTACATGGGCGCTGCTTTCTGTTTAAAAACCCGTTCGTCTCCTTAGACCCACGAGATAGAGCGAGGGTCCCCGGGAGCGGAACCGGCCCCCCGGCCGCCCACCTCGGACCCAGAGCCCCCCAAACAGAGAAATGCCACGGATGGGGGCGGGGTGGGGAGGCGGCGGCGGTGCGGGGGGGCCCAGATCCCCGGCCAGCCCGGGCAAAGCCAGCGGCCACCGCCGGCCCTCCCCGGGGCCGCGCTGGGCTCCCGGCCCTCCCCTCCCCCCCTCCTCCCCTCCCCCCGCTCTTGTCTGTGGCGCAGCGAGGCGAGCTGGCCCGAACGCGGCCCCCGCCGCAGGTAGCCGCCCCGGCCCCGGCCCCCCCTCCCCCCCCGGCGCTTACCTGGCACCGGCCGCGCTGCGGCTCCCGCGGCGGCCCGGGCTCCGCCGGGCTCCCCGGGCCGGCCGGCCGGGAGCAGGGCTGGCCGCAGGACGCGGCGCGGCGGCCGGGCGCGGCTTGGGCTCGCCGCTCGGTGGGCTCCGGCGGGCGGGACCCCGGCCCCTCAGCCCCCAGCCCGGCCTCAGCGCCGCCGCCGGCTCATGCCCGGCTCCCCTCGCCGCCGCCGCTGCTCGCCAGCCACGCGCGCACACACGCACACGCACACGCAGAGCGAGACACACAAAAACTTAATCTCCGGGCCGGCGTGCTCCCCCCGCGGCGGCCAGCGCTCCAGCTGCGGGCGCCGCTGCCGCTGCCGCTGCTGGTTCGGGGGCTGCCGCTGCTGTTGCTGTCTCCGCCGCTGCTCGCCTCCTCTCCTCCACTCCTCCTCTTCTCCTCTCCTCCTCGTCGCCTCCCCCTCCCCTCCTCGCCTCCCCTCCGGCCGCGCCCGCCGCGCCAGCCCGGCCCTGCCCAGCCCTGCCCAGCCCAGCCCACCCCCGCCCCCCGCTCCCGCCTCACCCCGCCCCCTCCGCCGCCCGCGGGCTCCGGAGCGCTCACCACCGAGGATGCCGAGCCCAACTTGGCTCCTGGGCCGAGCGCGGGGGAAAGTCCTGCCGGAGGCCGGGCCCGAGAGCCCCGGGGCTGCGCCCGCTGCCGCAGCTGCCGGGGCGCCCCGCGCCCGCTGCCCGCAGGAAGGGCTCGGACGAGAGCCGGACGAGTGGCGCTGGCCAGAGCCCCGCGCGCTCCGAGCCTCCCGCCCCCTCCGCTCTGCCTCCCTCCCTCCTTCGCTCCTTCCCTCCCTCCTGGCGGAGATGGAGCGAGGTGAGGGTCTGGGGCTCGCTCGCTCGCTCTTTTTTTTTTTTTGGGCAAAGGCGGGGTCTTTCCGTGCAAACCAATGACACAACCCCACATGGACCAGCCTCGCCCCCTGCGGAGCCGCGTCCCTACAAATGGGCTCGCGCTCTGCCCTCCCGGGGGATGCGGGCAGGCAGGCAGGCAGCGGTGGCCAGCGCGCCTAGGGGGCCGGGGGCGGGAGCGGGGAGGGGCACAGCCACGGCCCCATCCCCATCTTCTCCCCTCCCCTCCCCCGCAGTCCCCAGCCCCATCTCCTCCCCTTCTCATCCTCGCCTCATCTCCTGCCCATCCCCATCCCCATCCCTCCCCTGGTCCTTTCCCCCCCCCCCCCCGCCACGGCTCCGGGGAGCCTCGGTGCCCGAGGCCCGCGGGCACCGAGAAGCCCAAGCAGGCGAGCATTCCCAGGCCGGGAATCTGGGGGCCCTTTCTCCACCCACGACCGAAAGCTGGACCTGCCCCTCCCTCCCCGGGCGCGCTCACACACATTCACATTCTGGCCAGGGCCTCTGCCCCTGCTAGGGGGCCTGCCTGACCACGTGGAGTTGGGGGTGCCCCCTCCTCCTCTCGGCCCACGTGTATTCGCTTTTCCTGGGTATCCCTATCCATCTGGTTTCTAAGGACCCAGAAACAGCCCGGCTACGTGGAGAGTCTTCCTCCCACCCAACTTTACTGTTCACGCTCCGGGCCCCGCAGCCCCAGATTTGCGGGGGAAGCCGGCAGGGGCCGCAGCCTAGAGATGTCGAGCACCTCGAAACCCTGGCTGTCCCTCCACCTCTCCTGTTGTGCATCCACCCCCTCGGGGGGCCAAGCCCACTTCGGCCTTTGCTGGATAGAGAGGGCTGCGCTCCTGGACCTGGGGGTCGGGGCTGGCCCAGCATGGGCCTTCGAGGACCCAGGCTGCCCCTGGTCCTCCTCAAATCAGTCAGCCGCCCTGTCACCTGGCCTCCTCCCTTCCCCCAGAGGAAGCAGTTGCTAGAACAAACCAACCCCCGCCCAATCTCGAGCCCAATCCTGAGGGCATCTCCTGGCCAAATCTCAAGAAAGACTTCGAACCCTTCTTTACATTTGAGGGGGGAGCCCCGAGGCTGCTCGCATTCAGATAGCTCTACGCTTTCATTCCTCGCTCCTTCATTTTCACCGTTGCATCTTTCTAGGACACCCTCACTACGTCCTTCTCCCCTTCGTTACGGCCGTGGCCCCCCTCCTAGGAGGACTGGTGGATGCCGTATCTGGCATGTGGGTGAGACCGGGGCTTTTCGGCTGCCGGCTAGCTCCCTGGGAGGAAGCCGTCCGGAGGGGGTGGGGGGGAAGGGGACGGGAAGCAGATTTTATTCTGTTTTCTTGCTCTCCTTTTCTATTTCAGGCAGTGTGCCTGAACCCCAAGGTCCGCTCAGAAATGCTGCCTGCCCCTCACCTCTTGGAGCAGTCTCTCCCAGCTGCTCTGTGGCCCCCTCCAGCCCTCTCTAAGCGGTCCAAGGTGAGGTGGCTGTGCCTTAGGTGGGAGCCTGGAAGCCCAGGAAATCTGCAGATTGCCCTTAGCCTAAGGGACTTGGAGTCCCAAGCAGGATCTAGGTGGGGCCACGGAGGTGGATGAATGGTGGAACTGAGGCCACAAAGGGAGTTCAAAGAAAATGTGAATGCTCTGGATCCCCGGGGCCACCATTTTCACTGAAGTCTCCCGTTGTTCAATTCGGAGATTGGAAACAAACAAAAAAGCTCATTGGAGTGGTTGATGGGATTCCAAGACTGTATGGGGGGGGGGGGGGCGGCGCGGCGGTAGGACACAGAAAAGCCTGGATAACAGTGTGGGAAAGTCAGTCCTTTCATTCGTGGCCCACTCTTCCTGATCCCATTTGGGGTTTTATTGGCAGTCATACTGGAGGTCTTTGCCATTTCCTTCTCTAGCTCATTTTACAGATGAGGAAACTGAGGCAAGCAGGGTTAATGGAGTGATTCCACACACAACTAAAAAGTGTCAGAGAGCAGATGTTGAATTTGGGATGGAGTCTTCCTGCCTCCAGGCCCAGCTGTATCCACTGTGCCAGCTACTAATGAGCCAGGCACTGCCCAAAGCACTGGGACTTCTGAGAAAGAAATCCTTCCCTCAAGGGGCTTACAGTCTAATGAAGGACATCCCCTGCCAAGCCCTCCCAGAAGTCCTGAGGTGGGCTAGGAAATGCTCCCAGGAGTTGTGAGTTTCAGAGATGATGTCATCCTGCTAGATGACTAGTTTCTGGAGATCATGAGGTTCAGGACAGCTGGGTGGGGAATGATAAAAGGGGAGTGCAGGGTGCCCTCCGAAAATGGGGGGGGGGGCTGGGAGAAGCTCTCCAATGGCTGAACAGGCAGGATGGGAAACCCAGGAAAGCTTGGGAATCTAGAGTCAACTCAGCAAGGATTGATTAGGCACCCACTGTGTGCCAGAGCCAAGCATTGTCCTAAGTTCTAAGGATACAATAAACCCCCCCCCAAAAAATCTTCGTACAAATATAATAGGT
>CM053582.1:571020673-571090631 GCA_028627135.1 Pseudochirops cupreus
GGGGGTTGGCTCAGTTTCCCCATCTGTAAAATGAGGGGATTGGACTAGGTTATTTCTAAGTTTCCTTCTAGCTCTGAGGTTCTATAGATCCCTGCAATCAATGCCCGCCAATAAGCAATTATTAAACAGCACTAGGGCACCTAGGTGGAGTAGTGGCTTCAGACACTTATTAACTGTATGACACTGGGCAAGTCACTTCACCTTGTCTACCTCAGCTTCCTTATCTGTAAAATGAGTTGGAGAAGGAAATGGCAAACCCCTTCAATATCTTTGCTGAGAAGACACCAAATGAGGCCAGGAAGAGTTGGACACAGCTGAAAAAAATGATTGAACAACTAATATTTACTGAGTGCCTACTATGTGCGAGGGATGGTGCATGCCACCTGACCTTGGAGTCAGGATCATCACTGAAACACAGATTTAAAGCCGGGCTTAGACCTTAGGAGCCCTTCTGTTCCAGTCCTCTCCTTTTACAGATGAGGGAACTGATGCCTACAAAGGTTCAAGATCACATAGGTTAGAAGCCACAGAGCCCTCTCATCAATCTGCATCCATTCACCTTTCCTACTCTGCCCCAAGACCTCAGTTCAGGCCCTTCCTCAGAGGCTGACTGACCCCCAAGACCAATTGCTTAACCTCCTAATGCCCTTGGCAGCTCCCCTTGATCTCTCAGTGAGAGATGAGTTGCTGGTCTGCATTAGTTTCAACACTGATTAAATCACAGACCTAGACTGAAGTGGACAGGGTGGCCTTGGGCATACACAGACCATACAAACTGAGTGCTACCTGCAGTCCCTGCAAGAACTTCTGTTTCTAGATTGTTTCCAGGGCTAGGAGTGTGGATAGCCACCCACTTATACTGGAACCTTTTCTGTGTCTGAAGGCAGCAGCATGGAGAGGTAGCTCCCTACCATCCAGGGCTGACCTGGATTCAAACCCTGCTTCAGACACTAAGTGTCTATGTGCCCTCTCTGACCTCAGTTTCCCCATCTGTAAAATGAGTGGGTTGGACTAGACCTCTGTGGTCTCTTCCTGCCCCAAATCTTCTGTGGCATTGGATAGATGCTCAGAGGACCTACGCACAGCATCGCCCAGGAAGGGCAGGCTTGGCAAGATGGCTGCCCAGATAGGAGGGAACATCTGAATCTCTGAGGTCATAGAGCTTTAGGATTGCTTTTACAGGTTTACATAGTGTTTTCCTCCCCAAAGCCATGTAAGGCAGGGAGCGGGTTCCTCTTTGTCCCCCATTTTACAGGTGAAGATACTGAGGCTCAGAAAGGTTCATTGATTTGCCCAAGTCATCCAGGGAATCCAGCCCAGCTCTGCCTTTTCCTCAACCTCTGGCTCTCTGAGTACCTAGGCACTGGACTGGGTTCAGGCTCCCATTGAGATCCTTGCTCTCCCAGCCTGGCAAGGGCTTTAGACACCAACATACATTACATGGTAATATCTTCCAACCTGGCATGGGCATCACACACCAACACACCATCTCTAGAGGCTCTGAATCACAAGGCAAAGTGTTCTGTGAGGTTTGAGGAGCAATGCCTTTACTGACCAAGGCAGGAGTATCCACCCAACCCAGTCTGTACAAGGAGCTTTTCACCGGGTCAGGGGAGATATTTGGTAAATAACTTCATTGCTGTTGAATTATTCCCAAGGTGGTAGCATAAAGAAAACAATTTTGTTCCAGGAACAAGAACCTCCATCTTTTGGTCTGGGGCATTTCTCTGACTGTCCACCATACCTGGAACACTCTCCCTTCTCCCTCCAACTGCTAATCTCCAAGCCTCCTTATAGTCTCATCGAAAATCTCTTAGAGGAGGTTTTCCCCAACCCTTCTTAATTCCAGAGCCTTCCCTTGGCTAATTCTCTTCTATTTATTTTAAACAAGCATGCTTTATTTGCTTGCTGTAAGCTCCTTGAGGACAGGGACTGTCTTCTGCCTCTTCTCGCACCTTCCCTCTCCCCTCCCTCCCAGTTTAACCTGGTGCCTCTTACATAGTAGATACTGGAAAGAGAAGGGAAAGGGAAAGGACATCATTGGGCATCTGACAGTTTTGAGAGAATCAAAGGACCAAAACTCAGTGAATGAGGACTGCACATGAAAGCCTTTACATATTGAGCTTGAAAAAAATCTGAGACTACTACCCAGAGGAAGCTGATGTCCACAGTAACCAGAAGCTCCAAAAGGATTCATCATCAATGAATTTAGACCACTTGGGGTGACCCTTTGGTAAAGCCCATCCCCATCTTACCAATGCCCTTATCTCAAGCAACTCCAAATCGAGATCCCAACCCAAAAGCTGCATGTGGCATGTCGATGGCTGTTTAAAAATTATGTAAAGATTAAAACTGTTGGATAACAAGAGACAGAATGAAAGTTCTCATTTATTTAATTGTTTTCTGACAAACTTTGAGCAACCTTATGATACCAAAAAATGTTGTGTATAGAATAACATTCTTTGGGAAAAATCCATTAATCTCATTTCTTATGTGGATGGCAAACTCTGAATTTGTTTCATATTGAATAGAGGGAGCAGGAAGGTTTACTGAAAGTCAAGAGGGTACAGAGACTGAAAAAAGTGTGGAATCCCTGGAGAGAAACAAGGAAGTCTTCGTGGTGGAGGTGGCATTTCAGGCTTTAAAGCCTTCACGGGAATCCAGAGAGGGAGGGCTTTTCCTCCCTAGGGAGCAGCAGGGGGAAATGCATGAAAATAGAATTCGAGGTATGTTGGGTTTGAGGGGCAGAGAACTAAGAGTTGCCTGGTTTGGAAGGAGACTTGGATGAAACATGGTTGAAAGTTTGCATGGGTTGGGTTGCCTAGGGCCATGAATGAAAATTAAGAAAAAGGTGCCAACACAAATGCATAATCAGAAGCAGCTCCTGCTTTCAGGGAACTAACATTCTAATAGAAGGTGATAGCACACATATGAGAATGGTGGCCAGAGAGAGCCCTTGGGTCAGGAAAACTACAGAGATGCTACAAGGGGATTTAGGAGGGTAGACCGGCACTCTCCATCCCAGAACAACTACCAAGTGGATCTGATCAGTTAGCCAATGAGCATTTAAGGCCTTACTACATACCAAGCAAAGTGCTAAGCCCAGGGGATACAGAGAAAGGCAAAAGACAGTTCCTGCCCTTCAGGAGCTTACAGTTTAATGGAGGAGACAGCACCCAGCCACGTACAAACAGATCTGATCTGGAGGAGGAGCCAACCAAGGAGCCGTCAGAGAGGAAGGATGAGAGCCAGGAAAGAGGAGAGTCCCAAAAATCTAGAGAGAAGAAAGTACTAAGGAGGAGAAGGTGATCAACAGTGTCAAGAAGGATGAGGACTGACAAGAAGATATTGGACTTGGCAGTTCAGAGATAACAGTATTGGTGGACTGATGGGGCCAAGAAGTCAGATTGTAGAGAGTGAAGAAGTGAGAGGAGAGAAAATGGAGACACATTGTGAACAGCCTTCTCAAGGACTGTAGCCATGAAGGGCAGAAGGGAGATGGCGTGATAATTAACAGGGAGGGGAGGATCAAGTGAGGAGTTTTTGAGGATGGGGGAGCTATGGGCATATTTGTAGGAGGGAGGGAGAGATTGAAGATGAGTGAGAGAGTGAGGATGACAAGGGTCAATTTGTTGGAGGAGATGGGATGGAATGGGCCTGTGTGGGCAGGGAGAGGTCTTGAAACAAGGCCACTTCATGGGAGACAGGGCTGAAGGAGATGGCAACAGAAAACACCTGGGCCATGATAGAAGAGGAAGAGTAAAGAGCATTTTCACTAAATGGCTTCAATTTTTTTCTGTAAAATATGAGGCAAGGTTCTCAGTTGAGAGTGGAAGAATGTGGAGCCATCAGAGACTTGAGGAGGGATGAAAGCAGGGTTTAGAAGAGCCACTGTGGAAAGTAGGAGAATGAGTTGATTAGTAAGGTGTAAGAGGATTGCCCAGCAATAGTGAGGACCCAGTTGAGCTTATATAACATAAATTTGCAGTAGACCCAATCAGCATGGTTTTGGATTTTCTTTTTTGTGAGCCAGTTGGATCCAAGAACATAAAATATTGCATAGAAGGGAGTTCAGGGATCCTTAAGTTTGTCCCCTCCTTTTATAGAAGTAGGAACAGGGGCCAAGAGTGGTGAATGATGTACTTGGTACATCTGATATCAAGGTATTGCTGACATTAGGTAAGAGCTAAGAAACTAGAATTCCAGACCTAGAGATTTAGAAGGAAGGAACCTCAGGGGCCATCTGGTCCAACCTGTGCCTGAAAAGAATCCCCAGTAATGTAGGTGACTAATGCTTATCCCACCTCTGCTTGAAGACCTCCAAGGAGAAGGAGCCCATTCCCTCCTGAGGCAGCCCATTACCCCATTCCCCTTTCTGGTACCTCTCATTGGGAGGAGGTTTTTTTCTTAACATTAAATCTTAACTTACTTCATTGTGACTTCTAAGCCCTGTTTCTAGGCTGGTACCAAGTACTGAGTACCAAGTCTAGTCTAGTTTCTCTTACACTCAACAACCCTTCAAATACTAGAAGACAGCAACTATGTCCTTCCTGAGTCTCCTCACCCTCTCCCTCTCCCTCTCCACTCTCCCCTCTTCCCTCTCTCTCTTTCCCTCTCCTCCCCTCCTCTCCCCTCTCCCAACACCCTCTTGTTCCTTCAGCTTCTCTCTCAAAACCCTTCCATCTTCCCATCTTCCCTATTACCATCAAGAGCACCAGCATCTTCCCAGTCGCACAGCCTCGCAGCCTAGGTTTCATTCTGGAGTCCTTACCATCTGTCCCCCCAAATCCAACTGTTGATCTCCCCTTTGTCTCATCTCTGGAATACTACCCCTTCTCTCCTTTGACCTCACCCTGGTAGAGACCTTCATCACCTCAAGCTTAAGGCTGTTACAGCTAATCTTCATATGATGTGACCTTGAGACCCTTCCCCGTCATCATGAGGATGAGACAGCAACAGAGAGAGAAGAGAGACAGATGAGACACACACAGAGAAAGAGAGACAGAGAGACAGAGATAGAGAGAGAAGAGAGAAAGAAAGAGAGAGAGAGAGAAGAGAGAGAGAGAGAAAGAGAGAGAGAGAGAGAGAGAGAGAGAGACAGACAGAGGGAGAGAGAGAGAGAGAGAGAGAGAGAGAGAGAGAGAGAGAGAGAGAGAACACACAAAGACATTGAGGATTGAGGCTTGGCCACATATGTTCATTCCCACAGGTACCCTGGCCACTATCTTACATTTGATACAACAGACAGAACCACAGGGTTTAAACAAACCTTCCTTTTACTAAAATACCCTCAAGTAGAAATCGTTCTCAAGGCAGTTTCAAATAAAAGCCATTGACCAGAAGGTTAATTAGCCATCAGAAGAGAGTTCCCTGAAGTCTCAGGAGCTCCCCAAGTCGGGGCAAAGACTCCAAAGCTATGTTTGTGCTCTTCTGACCCAAAGGGACACAGCTGGATTAATCTGGGACCCAGCTGAGTCCCAGGTCAATCCAGCTGTGCTCAAAGTTAATCCCATACACCCAGTGTCTGCCTTGCTACAACCCCAGCTGGGGGTGATGGGGTGGGGGTGGGAGGTTAAACCCTCCCAATCCAGCTGCATCCTCCAAACCTGGGTAATGCCAGTATGCATTAAGATAACATACACTTTCTCACACCCCTACCCAGAATTCTAGGTGTCTTTGTGGGAGAGTGTTTCCCAGGTTGGAGGGGAATATGTTTTGGAATAATTCTCCTTGTTATGTCATTTGAGCAAATGCCTTTTTCTGAGAGCAGTTTATTACCTGATGATTAATATCCAACCCTTTGCTAGTGCCTTGTGAGCTAATGGTTAACTCCCTTGGGATTCAACTGGTCAGTGGCAATCAGAGCAGTGAGCCCAGAGAGGTCCTACACAGTTTTAGCCAAAGTATATTTTTATACTTATATACACTATATATGTACATATATATATATATATATACATATATATGTATATACAAACATGTGGGTATATATACATATGTGTTTATATATGCATGTGAATATACACATTGTCTTCCTGACTTGTGTTGGTGAAGGCCTGATATCTCTGTACCCCCAGCTCCTAGTTTGGTGCCCAGGACCATTGTAGATGCTTCCTAGGTGCCTTTGACTGACTGAATAGCCATTCTAGACTGTTTTCCTTCTCATTCTGAGAAACTACAACCAGGGGGAGATGACTTTTCACTTTTTTAAACACCTTTTAAAATCCTCACGTAGTCTATGATTTTGACCTGATAAAGCAGAAATATTATGTTCTTGAAGGATACACAGAAGGGGCCTTGTTAGAGCCATAAATCCCATCTTGCTTCCAGTGAAGTCATGTAAATGCCTTTTTAAATAGCTGAGCACACGGTGTCCAAGTGAGTATAATTTTATCATCCTGTTTTAAAGAATTAATGAGGAGCAGTGGGCTTTGCTGAAAGGTAGTCTCTGGCCTCTGAAGACGTCGTCATTCACATCCGGGCCTAGATTGCTGCTAACAGACAAAGTGAGCGGAGGAACCTCCCATCAGGCAGTCCTGGGTTCACAGCCTGGGAGTCAGTCAGTTAGCCTCTTGAATCCATTTCCTCATCTGCAAAGCAGGGAACAAAGCTACTGGGAATACTCACCCCAGGGAGGTATTGGGGGCTCTCCAGATAATAACTGACACCTCTCAAATGCTTTCTAGAATCTAGAAAATGTCTCATTTTTGCTTTCCATCAACTGGATTGAAACCCCAGCTGTACACCTCACTATGTGGGCAGCTAGGTGGCACAGTGTATAGAGCACTTGACCTGGAGTCAGGAAGATGCCTCTTTGTAAGTTCAAATCCTGCCTCAGACACTTACTAGCTGTGTGACCCTGGGCAAGTCACTTAACCCTGTTTACCTCAGTTTCCTCATCTGTGAAATGAGTTGGAGAAGGAAATGGCAAACTGTTCCAGTGTCTCTGCCAAGAAAATCCCAAATGGGGGCACAAAGGGACATAATTGAAAAATTATTTAACAGCCAAAGCACCTTACTCTGTGTTTGTGAGACCTTGGGTAAGTCACTTGCCCAAACATGGGCCACAGTTTCCTTATCTATAAAACAGGGGAGTTAGACTGCATGACCTTTAAAATGTCTTCCATCTCTAAAGAGACCTGAAAGCAATGAAAAGCCAAAACCTATAAACTTTGCTAAGCCACGGGGGAAGAATCAAGGTATGCCTTTCATGTACATGATCATTTGGGGGCTGATGAGTTCATAGATACTGGAAGAAAATCACTGACTCTCTGAGATGACTGAAGTCTCTTCCCATTCCAAGGACCAGGTTGATTCATGGCCTGTTTGCGAAGAATTAGCCTTAACATTCCCTCACTAGGAGCAACACCAAATTCCCAGCCAGAATCATTCTTACTGGCACCTACAGCATCAAAATTCCTTAGAAGCACACAAGAATATAGCAAAAAAAATTATTTTTAAAAAATCTTGAACGTTAATATTTTAGCTTAATAATAATATTAAATATTTATATTTTAATATAATATTTATTTATTTAATTAATATTATTTAATATAATATTAAACAATTACATTTAATAATGTATGTATTTTAACTTTTCCCTAGTAAAATATCCCTTCTAAAATAAAGATGGGTTCTTTTGTTTTCAGCTTAAGAGAGAAAATGAATAGACCATGAATTAATTGTATTGTCAAAGATCACGAAAAGACAAGGAAGATTTTTTCTTCCTTTCTGGAGGGGGAAAGGCAGAGCGATTGGGGTTAAGTGACTTGCCCAAGGTCACAGGGCTAGTAAGTGTTAAGTGTCCAAAGCCGAATTTGAACTCAGGTTCTCCTGACCCCAGGGCCAGTGCTCTGTTCACTGAGCCACCTAGCTGCACCCCTCCCCCCCAGAAATGGTTTTTGAGGTTTGTGGGGATCAGTTGCTGATCGAGAGCTGGAGGAATGGAGACCCTTTCCTCTCCCCACTCCTCCACCTCATCCACAGACTTATTGCACTGAAGGTTTGTTCAGAGCTCAGACAGCCTGCCTTTCCAGACCTTCGGTAGACATTGAAACACGTTGTACAAGTGCTTGGCAGCCTGTTCCCAGGCTCGCCAGCTCCAAAGTGTTGGGGTTGGCCATCTCGCTTCACGCTGGAGCTTTCCCCAAAGAAAGCCCAGGAGCCGGAAGCGGTCTTCGTCTTCAGCCCCCAGAGTGATGATGTCTCCCATTGTTGAAGAGTGCTTAAAAATAATCTCATCCACCTCCTCCAGGAAGCCTTCCCAGACTGATGTAAAAAAAGCCTTCTCTACTCTCCCGGATGCATACAAGCTGTAGCCATTCTGGAGCACGGCATCACCTCCACTCCCCATTTTTCCTCCTATCAAACTTGGTCATGTGCTTGCGGCTACTGGGACTCGGTCTGACCACCTCATTTTGCCACTGACTCTGCTCTCCAGTCATTATCTGGACATCTGCCCAGAGCCCGGACCATCCCTGGAGAATCTCTGTCTCAGAACCAGACGCACTGTCTGTATTGGTGAATGACTCACCCAGCCATCTCTGCTCCAGGCACAAGCTGGCTGTACTTCACTCAATTCTCTGCCTTCCTCAGTCTCCCCAACCCCGTTGTACTCCCTTTCCTCAACCTGTTCACCCTGTGCCTGCACCCAGATACTTGCCATGGCCCCACATGGAGACTTAAGGATTTTGGGGGCTGCCTGCAGCCCTCCTGGGGGGCCAAGGGTGTCGATGGGATTTGGAGTTATTGTCCCTGGGCTTTCATTCCCTCATCCATAATTGAGGAGTCTGGACCCGATGGCCTCATAGGTGGAGCTTTCTGGCTCTGAATCTGTGCTCCCATAATCCTCTGGTCCTAGTCCAAACTAGATCTGAGCAGGATCCCCTCTGCAACATTCCTATCAAATGGTCCTGTCCGTCTAGTCTTCGCTAGTGTGCCGCCTTTCAGTGAAGGAACGCTCCCGGCGCGCTGGGCTAGCCCCTTCCATTTGGGGGTAGCTCATTCTTAAGAAGTTTTTCTTGTATCCAACAAGTATCAGGCTCTTGGAAGCTCTTAGCCACTGCCCCTGGTTTTGCCCTAATCTGATGGTTCGGAAAGTCAGAGAAGAGAGAGATCGGGGAGATTTGGTGAAGCTGGGACGCGAGAACACTGGGCAGGAGTCTAGACCCGCCAAGGTGAAAAGACGGGATGTTCCTGGTTACGCAGGCCAGCCTCGGTTAGAGAAATGACCTAACCAGAGTTTGTGAAATAAACTCGAAGAAAATACACCCGGATTATTTAATAAATGCTCATTGCCCGACTGTCTGACTCGGCTCGCGGCTTACTGCCCAATAACCTCCATTGCATTCATGGATGATGGTTTTTGGTTTTCAAACTTTCACCAGTTGAGGGGATTATTGTTCTCTGCCACTTTGCTTCCAATTCTTTGCTACCGTAAGAGTGAAATTCTGAGTATTCTGGTCTACACTGCACCTTTGTTTCTGTCTTTGACTTCTTTGGGGTATAGGCTAAGGACTGGGAACTCTGGGTCAAAAGGACAGTTTAGTCATTTTTCCTTTATATTTCCAAATTATTGGAGGGGGACAGCCGGGTAGCTAAGTGAGTAGAGCTCAGGCCCTGGAATCAGGAGGACCTGAGTTCAAATCCAGCCTCTGAGCTGTGTGACCCTAGGCAATTCATTTAACCTCTATTTAAAAAAAAAAAAAAGATTGAGACAATACATGGTTTCTTGAAACACGTCTTACCACAATCCTTCCAGCACTGATTAACTTTAGCCTTAAATTCCCATGTTTTGTCATCTGACAGTTTGTTGGGGGTGAGGTGGCCTCTTGAGATGTTTTAACGTGCATTAATATTACTAATAGCAGTTTGGAGAATATTTTCAAGTGACCATTTATCATTTGTAATTCTTCCCTTAAAAACGGAGCCTTAGGACCACTTTCTCATTGAAGAAGGGCTTTTGGTAATTTAGGTTTGAGTCAGTTCCCAAGATAACCCTGGTTTCTTATATATCAGACTTTTATCTGGGATATTTGATGCAAATATTTCCCCACATGATAGTTTCTCCTATTAGTCTATATTGATTTTTCTTTTTTTCTCCCTTTTCTTTTTTCTTTCTTTTTAATGCAATAATAGCTTTTTAAATTTTACATAACTGAAATCATTTCGTCTTTTTTATAATCTCCTTTGGGGCATCTAGGTGGTTGTGTGGATAGAGTGCCTTTGACCTGGAGCTGGAAGACCTGAGTTCAAATGCAGCCTCACACACACTAGCTGTGTGACCCTGGGAAAGTCACTTACCTCTGTTTGCCTCAGTTTCCTCATCTGTAAGATGAGCTAGAGAAGGAAATGGCAAACCATTCCAGTATCTCTGCCAAGAAAACCCAAAATGAGGTCACAGAGAATAGGACGTGACTGAACAACAACATGATTCTCTGTCTCTCACTTGAGTGAGACTTGTCATTATAGCCATAGTTATGAAATGTATTTCCTCCTGTTTTCTTCGGATTTTAAAAATCATGTCTCTACTTCTCTAGTTCAGTTGTATATGCATTTTGAGCTCGTTGTAGTACATGAGGTAAGACATCAGTCTAAATCTAATTTGCGTGAAATTGCTTCCCAGTTTTCTCTGAAGTGCTTGTCAGCAAGGGAGTTCCTCCAAAAATAATTGATGTGCTTTGATCTATCAAGTGCTAGCCACTATTTTTGATTTTCTTGCTTATCTAATCTGTTCCACTGATCTCCTTTTCTGTTTTTTTGTTTGTTTGTTTGTTTTTTTAACTCATACCAAATTGTTTTCATGATAACTAGCTGGAAGTCTCATAATGCTCTTTCGCTCTTCATTTGTACAGCTCAATTAGCAAAAGCTACAAACCAGGACCTGGTGTATTGTTTTGTTGATTGTCTAGTCTTAAGAAGGTGGGAGGGAAGGTGAGGAAAGTAAATGCAGATTAAACTTAAAAACATATTGTTGGTACATAATTTTTTTTCTTTTCAGAGAACTGGCTGTTAAGCATTTACAAGCATATCCCTACCTAGAGACCTCTGTAGTTGAAACTGTTCTTTATTTTCCCCAGTCCATGTCTTCCAGATTTCCCCTTTCTCACTGCAACTGAGTTTCTTCCTCTGCTCACCTAGAGGATTTGTAGGGAAGGGTTTGGGAGAGGATTTCTCAGGACATTGCTGAGGGGAACTCTGAGAAAGTGCAACCAAGCCTCTTCCCCTTTCTCTTCCTTCTGCTGGCTCCCTGTTTGCTCCCATATAGCAACCACTTATGTTCTCTTTGGACTCCTGGAATGTTGTCCAGAGCGAGGTGTGCCTAGGGCTTTGCTAGGGGGTTTACTCCAGAGACAGAATCCTAAAGCTGCTGCTGCATTAATGAAGATGGGGCTGCCAAGGGCTATGTTGGCCAGGAAGGAGAAGGGGGTGGCCCCTGGGGCTGTTGAGGAAGCACAGGAATAATGGGCCGGTGGATTCAACCGTTTAGTTATTTTTCCTACAAAGATCATCTCACAGTGGATTTTTTTCCATTTCATCTTTTTTATTGCCATTGGCTGCATTTTAAAAATTAGCTTTTCTCTTTTATTTGACATAATGGGGGAGGGGGCAACCATACCGTTGGCTAACTCTTGCTCCACCATCTTCCCAAGATTTCTTCCTTACATGTTTTTAAAACTTTCAAGTAAGTTTTATGTATCTTTTATTTATTTATTTTCTTTTTTTAAACATTTATTTTTTTATTTTGCTTTTTGGAGGGGGGAAGGTAGGGCAGTTGGGATTAAGTGACTTGCCCAAAGTCACACAGCTAGTAAGTGTTAAGTGTCCAAGGCTGAATTTAAACTCAGGTTCTCCTAACTCCAGGGCCAGTGCTCTCTATTCACTGTGCCACCTAACCGTCCCATATAATCTTTTATTTTTACAATAATCTTTTCAAAATATATTCTTGTGACACACAAGTGAGCCCAGCCTTTTGACAGAGAAAACCAGTTAAGTAAAACCAGCTGATGTAATGAGCAGCCTGACAGTGCCTATACCATGCTGCACCCATAGGCCCCCCCACCTCTCTACCAAAAGGAGGGAGGACTTCCTCTCTTTTTCTGGGGCCAAGCTTTTTACTTTAAACTTGCATTTCTATTAGGTATCTCCAGTCTGACGGATTGAGGCATTTCAAGTCTACTTCTTCTTGATTCAATTTGGTCTTCAGGTCTTCTTATTTGTTTGTTTGTCTGTTTTTGCTGCTGAGTCACACTCACTTTTAAAGAGTGGATGTAACAGGTTCGATCCAATCAGAGCATGTGCTTTCCCTCTGCAGGGGATGGACAGGTGCTTTAACCCCTTACAGGGGTATTATTCCTGATCAGCCAACAAGCATTTATTAAACACTTCCTATGTCCCAGGTGAGGGGGATACAGATGCAAAGAATAAGGAATAAAACAACCGTTACTCTAAAAAAGCCTGTGTGAGTAACCCCCATTGGTGGAGAGAAGGAAGGAAGCTTTTCTTCTCCCTTGCTAGAAATCTGAAGGAGACTCCCACTAAGGACAGACATTGGTGGCTGAATGGAGAATGGAGAGGAGTGGGGAGAGACTTGAGGCAGCTATTGCAATGGTCTAGGAGTGAGGTGCTGAGGGTCTGCCCCAGGTTGGAGGCAGGGTCCGAGGAGAGGAGTGGGTATGGTCAAGAGACATTACAGAGATAGAATCACTAAGACCTTGGCAAGAGATTGGATATGGGAAGTGAGAGAGAGAAGCTGAGGATGTTATCTAGGTTCTGAGCCTGGGGGTCTGGGCTTACAGCATTTCTCTGAACAGTAATAAGGAGGGATCCAGTGCCATTGCCCATTACATGAACTGATGGTAAGGCACTGCCCATTCTTTGTTGATGGGCTGTATCTCACACACACATCAGGCACTTGCCAAAGAGTCATAGATTCAGCATTGGAAGGGCCGTTGTCTTCAAACCCCCTTCATTTCACAGATGAAGAAACTGAGGCTGGAGGAGAGTGAGTTGTCGATGTCACACAGCTCATGTGTCTGAGAAAGCCCAGCGCTTCTCCATGCCAGGCCCCAAGCTCCGGCCAGCACATGTCTGCTGAACTAAGTATGTGCAAACTACGTGAATGTGATGGTGTGCACTGAGTGGGAAAGTGCTGAACTGGAAGAGGCTAAACAGATGCTGGGCTGCACGCCCCATCTGTGTTTCTGGTGTGACTTTGGGCAGGTCATTCCACCTCTCTGAGATCTCTTTGTTTACCTGGTGAAATCATATCCTGTGACCTCTCCACTGAATTTCCACTAGAAAAAAAAACAAGGAAAAGCCTTTTGTAAATAGGAACTGCTCTGTGAATATCAGTAATCATGAACAGAATGGAGAAAAAGGAAATCTCTGATAGATTAGGAGTCAACTCACCAGAGCCCTCATTTAACCTGAGGATTTTATTTGATGTTTCCTGAGGTAATCCTTGAAGGAAAAAAAAGGTATTCTCCAAGGTGGAGGGAGGGAGTGCAATGCAGTGCATTCTAGGCATGTGGGGCAGCTTGGACAAGGACCCTGAGGCAGAAGATAGAATGATGAGTTTTGGGAACTGATAATGTTTAAGCTGAAGAAAAGACTCCTGGGGAACAGGAGAGCTCTTCATTTATCTGAAAGGTTGGCATGTGATAGCGGAATTAGACTTAGAGACCTTTAGAGTCCAACTCAAATGCTTCTACTTTTACTCTCCTGACTCAGAATGGCTGACCTTGACCAGAGGAAGCTGGATTGAATTGTTTCTCTACTTTTAGCTAATTCTTTCTCAACTGAGGGTCACACACATATATTCCATTGCTCTCTTTGTTATATTTTTAATTTAGTGATTTTTAAGAATGGATATTTCTCCAAGGAAATATACAAAAATTTTTGCTTTTTAAGGAGCACACTGCAATGACTGTTAGAAATGGTGCAGTGGCTGTTGGTGTGGGAAGTCAAGCATTTCCAGGATCACTTGAGCCCAGAAGAAAACAATATCAAAGTACAGTCAAAACCTAAAAACAATTGGGAAGGAAATAGGCATGTATATAATGCTTCCCATGTATCAGATACTGTGGTATTTTACACGTCTCATCTGATCCTTACAATAACCACCTACAATGATTTCCATTTTATAGTTGAGGCATCTACATTGCTGTAAAGAAAAACTGATTGTTGTAGGCAAAACCAAAGAAATGATGGCATTCTGAAGTCTGGGAACAAATCTTATTGACTGATAAAATTCCCTTTGTCAGTGAAGGCACTATAAAAACCACAGTCAGAAAAGCTTCTATAAGATCTAGCATCTTTATCAGACTGTAAAATGACTACCAGAAATTGTTTTTGTGTTTTTTTTCCTTCTAGGAAGCCTAGAAGTCTTGCCCCATTGACGGAGTGGTGGTTTCTGATAAATATGTTGATATGCTGAGAGGCAAAATTATTCCACAAGTATAGAAATTCTTAAATGGAGAGGTGACCCAACCTCACACCATTCTGCATTTCCCAAAAAGTTCAGAAATGTATCTTAGAGATGGAGAAAAACACACTTCAACGGTCCTGGAACTCCCTTGATTTAAACCACATTATAACCTATAGCTCGAACTTAGAAAAATGGACTATTTGTCAAAGGCACACTTACCATCTGGTATGACAAACATGTGACTTCATGATGAACAGTGAAAGAATTTGAGTCAAAATTCTGCAAATGCACTGCCAAGTAATACCAAACCAATGGGCAGCAAAGTTATTTAAGCGCCCTCTGCCTCAGTTTACTCAACTGTGAAACAGGGATGATAATAGCACCTACCTTGTTGTGAGGATCCAATGAGAGATTTTTAAAGTGCTTAGTGCAGTGTCTGGCACACAGTAGGTGCTTACTAAATGCTCACCCCCCTCCCATAGGATATGCTGAATATTAATAGTTTTTTTAAGATATAAAAATTGTTTATTGTATATGTCAAAAGTTTTATTATTTGTTCCAATTAATTTGCACACCATTGTTTTTCATCAGCTACACATCTTGTTTCTCCTATGGTATAGAAACTCCTTGAGGGGAGGCACTGTTCCCAGAAAGATGAAATCATCAATTGAGAGCCAGAAGGAACCTCAAGGTCTAGCTGATCCAAGCCCTTATTTTTATAGTTGAGGGGGTGGAACCTCAGCAGGTTCAGTGACTCTCCCAGGGGTGCAGAGACAGAAAGTGTTAGGTGTGTTTTGCTTGGTTTGGTTTTCCATTCGCTAAAACATAGCACCTGAACCAGGGAGTTCTGCTTCTAACAAAGAGAGATGAAATAGTAATGGTGCTGGGAGAGAGAGGTGGGAGGCAGGATGACCAAGTGGGTAGAGATAGAGAGCTGGCCTCAGAACGAGGATCCGGGTTCAAGTTCTGCTGACACATGCTAGTCATGTGACCTTGGTCAAGTCACTCAACCTTTGGTTGTTCTAGGCAGCTTTCTAAAACTACAATGTCACAGAGTAGGGAGTGATCTGAGTAGAAGGAAGGATTTTCTTACCAGACGTCCCCTACACCAATGAAATCACAGGCCTAATCCCTGTGGATATAGAATGAAGGCACATGGTATAAGTTTAGAGATCTCAGAAGTCAATGGGAATCCAAAGGATCACCATTCCCAGAAACATCTTTCAATCAGTCCAGGGCATCTCTTCTTCAGCTGAAAAGAAAGAAGACTGAGTTAGGGAGCACTTCTGATCCTGGGGCCTTTAGGACTCAATGAACGGCTACCACTGAAGAGCCCATCATCTTTCAGCCCACCCGGTGATGAAGAAGACTCTCTGACTTGAGCTAGACTGCACCCCCAAGCACAGGCACACAGCCCCTCTTCTGACCTCTACTTAAGGCCTTTCCCATTGGAGGGTCAGAGCTGGAGGTCCACTGCAGGATGGACACTTCCCAGCCAACATGATGGTCAACCTTCTGGAAGGCATTTTAGGCTGCAGTATTGCTATGCATCCCAAATAGAATAAAGCAGATTTCCTAGAAGTAACAAATATCTGTCTAGTCTAGCCTCCCCTCTGCTTTAGTTCCAGGCTGATCCCTGGGAAAGAAAAACTTTAGGACCCACCCAATCCCTGTATCTTTGGAGCTTACTGCTGAGGACGGGGATCAGAACCAGGTTTGGGGCAGTCAGCCAGGGGGGAGCAGCCAAAGCTTTTCCCAGGGCCTTAACACAAGCACAGAGGAAAACTGAGCTTGGCATCTAGTCATTAAGAATACTTACTTACGCAGGATGCTGCCTGCTAGCAGGCTGGTGCCTCTGCACAGCGCCCCCTCACCTATATCAGCTCACTTGCACGTCATTGTGTCCCAAACAACAACAACAACAATCCTTCCCCCTGGCTGGGTGAAGGGCCTGTCCTGCGTCCTCACCCGGCCATCACCTGCCCTTCATGGTGATCTCCGGGGCTCTTTCCCCATAACAGCGCTGGGTCCCAGGACCTCTGCCCACACAGGGCCCTTTCCCCCATGGTCTGAGTGGATCTGGAGGCAACTTTCAGGTAATTCCCCCTCTGTGGTTTGTACAGGGCAATAATCCTGACCACCAGATATGGTAACCAGGAGGTCTGGGGTGGGGGTCCTCACTGCCCACCTGCCTCAGGACAACCTTAAGGGCTTGCCCAGTCATGTAATCATGTGAGAGAACTTACCTTGGTATATTTGAATTCTTTTTTAGTATTTTGAATATGACATTTCAATAAACAATCAGTTTCCTTTGTAATCCTACAAATCTGAGGCATTTAAACACTTTTTTTTTTAAAGAAGGGATCCACCGGCTTCACCAGATAGCCAGAGGGGCCCAGAACACAGCAGAGATTCAGAAGCCCTGCTATTGTGGGATCCCACTTTCCCAGAAATCTGATCCTCCTTCTGCCTCCCCCTTTCCCACCTCCCCCCCATGAGGTTTCTGAAATGAAACAGTTTCTATCTAGTCTCTCTTCTGTTTCTTAGAGATTGATACAAAGTTCTTTGAAGTCAGGAGGAGAAAGGCATGGCCCTGTACACTTCCTGGAGAGTCTGGTGCAGGGGAGCCTTGAGAACCAGAGTCGGGGATCTGAGAGTTCAAAGCCCAGTTCTGTTTCTTGCTTGACTTACTTTCCCATCCTCCCTTGCAGAGTCAGGGAGGTAGGGGCTGGACTGATGTCTGTGGAGGCTGGTCTCCTCCCACCTCCTTGATCTCCAGTTATAGATGAAAATGTCAGGAGAAGAACAAATAGAACCAATTTGTCAGCTTTTAAAAATAACATCTCTTTTCATCATCTGTGACAGACCCTCAGTGCCCCAGAGGTGAACAGAAGGGTGCTCTGTGAGAGCAGGTCTGGAGGAGCAGGGAGACCCCCAAGTGCACACCAGGACGCTCTGTGGGACACGATGCTGATGCCGGCTTGGAAGGGTCGAGGGACGATTTTCCCTCAGGCGAACCTCCAGAGAGCAGAAGATGCCCAAGGACAGGAAAGGGTCACAGCACAGGATTCACACCCCCGAGGAGACTGAGAGAATGCAAAAGGTCACTGGATAACCAGCTCCTGGGCTCACACTTCTACAATTGGTAAGAGAATGAGTTACACATGTATCGAAGGGAGTGTGGACAGAAGTATGACCGGGGCAGGGCCAGACTCTGCAGAAGAATTCCTGTGGTCGAGTCCATCTTTGCACAGAGAAAGGCTGAGAAGCTGCCCCTCTCTGAACTTGTTGCTGGTTTTTTGGGTTTGCCCCAGGAGAGTTGGTGAGGTGGGAGAGGTTTCCACAAAAGGTGTCTCATGCATATGTTAAGGTCACGCACGATTCCTGGATATATTTAGCCACAGAGAAAATGCTTCTCAGCCAGTCTTGTTGGGAATGATTTCCATCAAATGAGGTACAAAACCCGAAGACCATGTATCAGAGATGTTTTCTACGGCCGTTAGAGATGTCTCATGCAGGCTCCAAAGAGGATGGGACTCTTATGCTCTTACTAATTGTATGATCCTGGGTGAGTCACAAACTCTGCTTGCCTCAGTTTCCTCATCTGTAAAATGGGGCTAATAATAGCACATCTTTCAGGGTTATCATGAGGCTCATTTGGAGTAATGTTTGTAAATATTACTTACAAAATATTGTAAAAATCATTAGCAAAGTGCCTGGCATGTAGTAGGTCCTACATTTAAGCTATTATTGTTCTTCCTATCTCATGACTCTGGGTAAATCACTTAGCCTCTCTCTGACTCACTTTCCTGATTGGTAGAATGGGAATAATTACAGGGCCTACCTCACAGGGTTTTTTGTGAGGACTAAGTGAAGTGACAGACAGACAGTGCTTGGGGAGCCTCTAAGTGCTAGGGGACTGTCAGCTACTCTATGAGGCCTCCAGATGCACCTGCTGGTGGATGAGACTGCACTGATCACCTCCAGCCCTGGGATATCACAGAGCCTCTCACGACCGGCTGCCAGGCAGGAAAATAGTTCTGCACTCTCTTCTTGGGCAGAGTACTTGATAGGATGGGATCTCCTTGCCCGCAGAGTTTTCCCAGCATTCAGAGTCCAAAGACCATAGAATGTTAGAGTCTGTAGTCCATCTCACCCAGTCTCTTCCCAGTATTGTTTGCAGAGGTTTCTCTACCATATTAATAGGTAGTTGGTATGAGAAATGGTCTTTATGTATTCTGTTTGTGGTGCCTGAACATAGTAAAAAGGTCATTTTCCATCTGGGTGCCACCATTTTGGTTGTTCATGAGGTCTGCCTCTGTCTTAAGCATGGTAAAGCTCAGTACTCCAGCCTGTCCTTGAACATAACTCTACCCTGTTGCAACAAAAACCCATCAATTCTTTAATTGAAGACCAGAGATTGAACCCAGCGCCTCTCTAGGAAGCCTGTTCTACTGATTAGCTCCAGAGGTCAATTCCACCAATTCCACCAGAGTGGAGAGTCCCTCTCTTGAAATTCTTCCCCTAACTTATTTTAACCTCTCTGGGACTCAGTTTCCTCATCTATAAAAGGAAGGGCTAGACTACACGGTTTCTGAGTTTCCACCCACCTCTACATCCTCTGTGATGAGGCAGGATAACAGACCTGCAGGCCATTGCTGGACTCCTGCTAGAAGCTTTGCCAGCTGTGTAAGACCTCCCAGAACTTGAAGTCCATTGGCATGGTCTCTGAGAACCCAGGGCTCTGTGCCATAATGAGGCCTCCCAAGGAGGGCTTCGGGAGGCACCATGATATTGTGGCTTACGGAGAATGTGGATGTAATCTCATTTCTACGTGAAACTCTCAAGTTCCAGAGTCTGGCCAAGCTTCTTTGCATGTGGGTTTGATAGTGCCCAATTTAATCCAAATGTAGTTCTACATTTATTAACCTCAATTATCTCTGAATCTAATTCTAAATTCATTCCCACTGGAGAGAAAACTTTAATGTTGTGAAATATTGAAGGGATCCAGGGGCTGAAAAGGGAGACCTAGGGCCAAACGCTTGGGTTTAGGCTGCAATCCCAGGCCTCAGGATGACAATGGAAGTAGAATGTCCTTACCTAATCTGTAGTCACTTTTGCCTGCTACTCTAAATTTTGAGGTGAACTTTTGGCCAAACTTCTCAGAACAATTTCTTTTTGTAAATGTAGAAAGACTAAAGATTTTGTTTCTGATAAAACTGCTTAACAAAGGCAGGGATATAGTACAAAGGTCACCAGCTCCACCTAGCCTGTTTCAGTCTTGCTTGGAGGTGATCTGCATGGCAACCTGGGCCATGACACAGCTGAAAGGAATGCTCTCAGCATTGAGGTTCTAGCTAGAAACTTTTCAGTTTTATTAAGCAGACTCTCTAAAATGTCCTAGTAATCCAGGGATCCATTAGAGCTAAAGACAAGCAGTTTAACAGTGTCTGGCTGGAGGCATGCCTCACAAAAGAGCTAAGATGGGCCCTAGGGTTATCAAGTTAAAAAGCTGCTAGATTTCCTTCTCCCCAGACCACATAATAATCTAAGATCTGTGGAAGATAATGAAGGACTAGATAATAGGGCTGGATCACTGGATGAGATGGGAAGGTCTAGCATATATAGCAGCCAGAAGGTACCATAGACTGAAAATTAGTTTGCACTTGTTCAATAACTAAGAAACTTAGTGAATGACATCATCAGAAATCATCAATTGGTTTGCAGCGTTGAGAATGTCAGTTGTTGTATGGACATTCCTATGTTCTAGCTACATACATTATCTGGCCCTAATTCCCTGACCAACCAGAAGAGGGTGTTAGAAAGAAGGGTGGGTGGGGTGTAAACAGAGGTCATGGCCTAGAAGGTAGGAAAATACCTCGGAGGCCTGGGCACCAGTAAGATAAGGCAAAAGCCCCCCTCTCATAGCTGGGGGCTCCAGGTTCCAGGGGAAGGGAAAGGAGGATGGATATGTGTACATAGACATCAGCTGCTTGAAAAGGACCTGGAAATCTTGTTGAATTGCCAATTCAATACATAAATAGTATCAACAACATAAAAAGTGAGCACTGCATTAAGAAAAGAAAGGCTTGGCGTCCAGGTGAAAACGAAGGGAAGCGGGGCTGTCATCTAGGCAGGAAGTCCGGCAGAACAGAGGCAGAACGGGTCTGGTGAGCACACCCCGTGTATTCAGCGCCTCAGTCCTCAGAGGGGAGAGGCTGGGCAGCCTGCTTCCAGAAATCAATCGACAACACCCACTAAGAACTCGCTGTGTGCCAGGCACCATGCTAAACACGGGGGTACAAAAAGAGGCAAAACCAGGCCCTGCCCTCAGGGAGCTTACGCTCTTACAGGGGAGACAACATGCAAACGCGGACATTCCAAGCCAGCTACCTCCAGGACAAACGGGAAGTAATTCACAGAGGGAAGGCACTGGGACTGAGAGGGGTTGGCACCAGGCAAGGTAGCGACCTCCCTGCTCCCCAACTTGGAGCACACACAGATATTCTCTGATTCTAGTTTGTTCACCACGTGGTGAAGACGTGGGCCATTGCCTGTCTGGGTAGTTGGAACTGGGACCATTCAAAGGGCATCAACCTGCCAAGGGGAGGCTGGTTCCCATTCCTGCCTAACTGTGTTCCACTGAAGAGACAGGAGCTGCTGAAAGCCCTCAGAGGACAGAGAGACCTTAGGTCTCCACCTCCCTCCTAGGACTATCTTAATATGCGCTGATGTTGCTTCTGTCTCTCTTGTGTCCACACTTTCCTGCCTTAGGTGAAGGAATATTGGAGCCAGCTATGACCTCATGAGCTTTGGAAGGTCAGAATGGTGAGTCTTTACAGGACAGGAGGCAGAGTGCATTCTGGGTTTTGTGTGCAGCCAGTCCAGCATCAAGGCCCTGAGGAATGACCTGAGGGACCCAGCCCAGCCATAGCTGGATCATGGACCCATCCAGCGGGTGAAATTGGTGGACCAGTGTTATATAGAAACTACCATAAGCTTGAGCCTTTTCCCAAGGACCAGTGGGGTCTAGGGGACCTCTCCAGATCTATCTGTTGATAAATAATTGCGTCTTATTGTGTGGGATGAGTGAAAACTTCTCAATTTGGGGTGGTTAACTTTTCAAATTGCTTCTGTCAATCACTTTTATCTTCCTTTGTCTGTTTTCCCACCTTGGTGGGACCCTCCCCTTATCTTTCCTTGCTGTCCCAGTTGGGGAAGTATTTGGTGAAGTGTACCTCTTCACCAATGAGAGGGGAAGCAGTCGGGGAGGGGTCTTGACTAAGTTAGGTTATAAATTCCAGCATTATCTTTTGTAACTTGCCTCTTCTCCATGATGAGTCATGGGGAAGACTGCCCTCTTCTCCTGGGGAAGAGAATAAAGTCCTGTTCTTATCCTAAGAGATCTCTGTGTTTATTTCTTTTCATTAAATTAAGGATGAAGGGTATTTTTCATCCCAAACATTATGTTCTTGCTATGTCTTTGCAAAAGCTACTTGCTGGATCTTGGCTAAATGAAACTGAACCACTGGTCACTAGCAGTTAACACTGGAGAGAAAACCCAGGAATGGAGACTCTCAAAGTAGAGAAGAAATACCCCACATGCTCAGGGGATTTCTAGAACCCTGAGGGGGACAATGAGGCACCTCTTGCTCTGGGGAGTGAAGTCAGTTGAAGTAGAGGGCAGGTCCAGTTGTTCATTTTGGCCTTTGTATTCCCAGCAGCATGGCAAAGTGCAGAGAGAGTGGGCCTGGGAGCCAGTAACACATGGATGGGCTCAAGGACCACCTCTGCAAAACCCTCACTGAGTGACCCTGAGCAAGTCTCCTTATCCTCTCAGGACCCAGGCAAGGATTAGAGGCTACAGAAAATTTCTCCTGAGTAAGATGGCCTACCTATAATTGTAGAGGGAATTTCCCCATTTTGGAATTCTCTGGACTAGAGGACCGATAGGTCTAGCTCCTATTCTCACCCCAGTCCCTAGATTGGTGCCTTTACATGGTGGCTCTTTGGGGGTTAAGTCAAAGGAGAAGCCACACAGAAAACCTCCTGAGTCCTTGAAGTATTAACCAGCCTTAGAGGCCTCTCACCAGAAGCAGTCTTCTGGAAAGGGGCCCCTGAAAGCCAGCCATGAGTACCCTTAGTGGAATAAGAGACACCAGTGACCAGCAATGATTCCTCATTGAGCAGGTGCTCCTCCATAGCCACTTGGAGCCAATGGAGATGCTGTGCTCCCTTCTCGAAGGCCCTCTTATCCAACTGGCAACCCCTTGGATTCTAGCTTCTTCACCTGAGTGGAAAGCTTCCATCGATAACCCGAGTCACACAGCAGCAGCCCAGTGCAAAAGAAACTGGTGGCATTTGTTCTCTTAGTCTGATGGAAAGGTAAGGCCCAAATTACCCAGTGGTTCTCAACCTTCTAATGCCGCGATCCTTTAATACAGTTCCTCATGTTGTGGTGACCCCCAACCATAAAATTATTTTCGTTGCTACTTCATAACTGTAATTTTGCTACTGCTGTGAATCATAATGTAAATATCTGATATGCAGGATGTATTTTCTTCATTACTAATTGAACATAACCCACAGGTTGAGAACCGCTGCCCTAGATGCTCTTCCTTTCAGAGATGCTCCCTATGTAGCCAAGCCCATCACACCTCTTCTCCAGGCCACAATCTCTGTTTGGGACTTTTCCCAGGGACCAATGCATCCTCCTCCCTTTCCTGGTCATAGCTGCCCAGTCAAGCTACTTTCACACTTCACAAAAGCTTAGGGGGACCTTGAGAGTGTCCCCATCAGAAAAGATTCCCATGACATTCACAAAAAAGGACAAGTGACTTGAAAACATCTTTAAAAAAGGAAATAAAGAAGCAGCCTGGTATAAGTGGATATAGAGCTGCCCTCTATTGGGTGGTGGGAGTTGGGAAGACTTGAGTTCTCTGACACAGAAAGACTGGGAGACCCAGGGCATATCACTTAATTCTCAGACTATCAACTGCAGAAAAGGTGCAGACTTGTATTGGTAAAGGGACTTGCCTCCCTTGAGAGTTCCCATGCCATTAAAACTACAAGTCTGGTTTCTGGGCTGCAACCCTGCCTCTCCCCAAAGGAAAGATATGACTTTTAAGCCCATGACTTGATTTTTTTTTTTTTGGCACACTGAATATTTTCTAGAGCTTTATTGAGGACAGAACACTGGGTGCTGGTGCATTTTCTGCTGCCAAGTTTAGGAGCAATGTTTTGCTTGCTTCCCAGAAAACCATGTTCTAGCACCTAAAGGCAAGTGGAAAAGTCAGTCAGCAAGTCAGTCAGCAAGCATGTCTTAAACACACGCTATGAGCCAGGAGTTATGCTAAGTGGCAGAGATACAAAGAAAGCATCAGAAGGGAATTAAAACCCGGTGCCCTCAGAACCTGTCATTGGCAGTTCTAGACAGAATCCACCTCCCTGCCCCCACCCTTAGAACAAAGGGAAATATGGATAAGCAAAGCCGAGGACCCAGTGGCCATCTGGCAGTAGATGTGCCTGTGGTCCCTCAGCTCTCCTAGAAGTGAGGTCCTCCCTCCACCCTTCCCCAAGGCCAAATCCCCATGGATCACTGTGTAGCGGAGATTGCATTTGATGGTGTTTGGGGACAACAAGTTCTTGGCTTTGCCAAAAGCAAGATTAGCCTTTGAAGGGTGAAATGCCTGAGTGACAGATCTCTGGGACAAAAATCCCTGAGGATGTCACTTCATGAGGAGGACAACGAATGAGCCACTCCTGTTTTCAAAGGAACCGGCTAAAGAAACAAGAGTTCTCTTCTTGCCTGCCTGCCATCCCTCTCTGTCACTGAAAGGATGCTGTCCAGCACTGATGATGATTTCATTTGAAGACCTCGTCATCCTGTAAATGGCCTCCCTGGTTGCTGAAGAGTTGGCACTGATGGGGGAGGAGAGGTACATAAACCTCCTTGTGCTGGACCAAGAACAAGGTGTGTTTTCCATTAGAGTGTTAACAATAAAGGCATTATTGGCACCAGTCCCCACCCCCACTTCCTCTCCGGCAGCGGTAACACAAATGTTCACAATAAAACCAAGGACAAAACGCCGCTTCGTGGAACGCCAACAGGGATTCCAGAAGGCAGTGTGACGGCTATCACCAGTGCGTTTGGCATTGCCTGGTTCGGAGATGTCTCATTTTCAGAGATAAGAAGAGCTGAGGTTGTTGTATCTCACTCTTTGTGGCCCGATTTGGAGTTTTCATGGCAATGGATATCTTCCAAATACCATCAAATGCTGGTCTCCCCTACACACTAATCATGGGAATTTGGCCTTGGAGAAGGGTGGAGGGAGTACCCTACCTCAGGGAGAGCTGAGGGACCACAGGCACACCCAATGCCAGACATGGCCGCTGGGTCCATTGGCTTTGCTTATCCATATTTTCCTTTGTTCTAAGGGGTGGGAGCAGGGAGGTGGATTCTAACCTCATAGAAGAGAGTGAACTGATTCGCCACTTACTTCTCCAGCTCATTTTACAAGTGAGGAAACTGAGGCAAATAGAGTTAAGTAACTTGCCCAGGGTCACGCAGCTAGAAAGTGTCTGAGGCTGGATTTGAACTCCCCAAGATGAGTCTTCCTGACTCAGGTGACCCACTCTGTACACTATGGCGCCACCTAGCTGCCAAATTTACCAGAGGCTGTTACAGGGCAAGTCCTCAAAGCTGGCTTCATATTGTCATTCCTTTTGCATAGGCTTGTGTTATCTCCAGTGGGTCTCACTCCCTCCTTACTTGCCTTCAGGGTATCAGCCCAGGCCTTTCGGTGACCAGCTCACCTCCTTTCCCTCTGGGAATCACTTCGATGGTCTTTGATTTAACCTGTGTATCCTGCACATCTTGCAAACTCCTTGGGGACAAGGACTATTGGCCCTCACCATCCCTTTCCAATACCCTTCCCTTTCTTACGGCCCATCTCCAGTGCAGGGAGCTTCCCTTGTACTTATAAGAAGTAGAGTTCGACCAAATGATTCAACACATTGACCTTGTCTGACAATGTATGTCTCATTCTGCACCCGTAGCCTACCACCTCTCTACTGAAAGGAGGGAGGGATGTTTCATCACCAGTCCTCTGGAGTCATGATTCCTGTGGTCCTTTCCATTGTGGTCATTGTTTCTCTGTCTCCTCCTGCTCTTTACTCTGTGGCAGGGAGAGGAGCAGCCCCTAGCCTCTCTCCATCCTTCACCCCCATTGTCTGTCAGGCTACGATGGCTTTCTATCACATTCGTTGGCCACAGGCTGTTCGACCATTTTTCAATTTATTTGCACTTGCTTTCTTTCCTTGGTTTTTGCTGCCCCCAAAAGTGCTGCCATCAGTCTTTTGGTAAGTGTAGGGTCCTGCTCTCCCTCAGGATTGGACTTTTCTGAGGCTTTTTTCCCCCCAGAAAGTCAATAAATTATAGAAACAACCTTGCAAACTCTTTAGGAAGAGAAGGGCTGTGTTGTACAATTAATCAGTGCCAGCTTCCCAAACGTTAGGCAACAATGAATGTGTGCACAGGTGCCCGAGAGAACATGGACGTGAAAGTGAGAGAATTCATCAAGTGGGGCTGGTGAGTCAGCTGTGACTCTCAGGACTGAGTGGGGAGCCTCTTTTTCCTGGAGCTTCAGATAGTTCCCCACTTCCCCATTTTTTGTCAGACACAAATACTCTTCCAGTCATCCAGGTTAGAGCCTTAGAGGCACCTAAATTCTCTCCTCTCCCTTCCTGATCCCTGCCCCCTTTCAATAAGTGGTCAAGGTTTAGCAAGGGTATGGCTATAACCTGATGCTACAGAACCCGCTTTCTCCTGTCCGCCTCACCCTTGTCACCTGTCACCCAGATTCATGCAGTATCCCCCTCATTGGTCTCTCTGCCTCTGATGCCCGCTCCCTCCTAGCATCCCTCCACATCACTGCCCCTCCCAAGGCACAAATCTGACCCCCAGCCCCTGCTCAAGAGGCTTCAGTGGCTCTCAGTTGTGCCTCAGGATACAGTACAAGCATCCACCCTTGGAAGCCCTTCCCAACCTGACTCCAGCCTCTTTTCCCATACTGGTCACGCCTTAAGTCCCCTCTCAAACTTTCAGTTCCAACCAAACTTGCTGTTTCCCATCTCCTGCGTAGGCACCTTTGTCCAAGCTGTGCCTGATGCCTAATGTGCAGACCCTCCTTGCCTTGGCCAGATAAAATCCCAACTCTTTCAAAGCAAAGCTCTGATGCTCTGCAGCCTGAGGCCTTTCTCTATCTTCATGTTGTCCTGCCCCACTTTGAGTGCTCTCCCTGCCCACATATTACTTTGTACTTTCTCTGCACTTCTGAAGCTGGCTGCATTTCATCTCCTGATCACCTGCTGACTTCTCGAGGCCAACATCTGCTTTGGCTTCTGCCTTTGTGCCCCTAGCACCAACACAGAGCCTGGCAAAGTGGATGTTCAACACCAGCTTAATATTGTTGCCACTGTTTAGCCATGTCCGACTCTCTATGGCCCATTTGGGGTTTTCTTGGCAGAGACACCAGAGCGGCTTGCCATGTCCTTCTTCAGCTCATTTTACAGATGAGGAAATTGAGGCACACAAGGTAGTGACTTGCCCAGGGTCACACAGGTGTATTCGAACTCATGAAGATGAGTCTTTCTGACTCTAGGCTCAGTGCTCTATCCACTGCACCACCCAGCTGCCCTCTTATTGAATTGAATCCAAGTGAAAAGGATTGGAGGAGAAAAGAAATCTTCCACTGGTGAAAGCCAATCTCCCTGATGGTGCCTACAGAATGACTCCCTTTCCCCATCACGCCTGTGTGTTTGTGCCTCTGTGGCCCCTTCTGGCCTACTTTTGTGGGGATACTGTTTGCTGAGTGCAATGAGTGTGCAAAAGAGTTGGGAGGTGTCATATAGATTTTGTGATCGTTTCTTCCTCACATTACTCCATTTTCACTTGTTTGCAAGCTGGAACCTCCCAGAAGAATTTGAGCTCCTAGAGGGCAGGACTGCCTTAGTATCCTCTGCACTGAGGTCTTAGGTTCAGCTGGCACTTAACAAATGTTTGTTGGATTGGATTCCAACAATCCAGTCAGCAAAGTGATGTGGTAGCCACCAGGAATTCCCTATATCCATGGGATCCAAGTCTGTCTATACTGAGAAGACTGATAAGTTAGAGAACCTCCCTTCCTGAAAACAGTCAGGACAGTGAATGGTCTTGAGGTCAAGCCATGGAAGGATTGGGTGAAAGGGTTGGGCAAGTTTTGTTTGGAGAAGAAAACTTCAGAGGGGGATCAGAGACTCAGCACTTGAAGAGCCACTCTATGGAAGGGAGCTTTGGCGCCTGGTTGGTTGCCCCTTACTGGAATTCTTGGACCAGAATGGAGAACCTCCTGTTGGCTATGCTAGAGTGGAGATTTCTTCCAGCTCTGGGCTGGACTGGAACATTGATGAGGGTCTTTCCAGCTCTGAGGTTCTCTGATTGTCACCGTTATAGTCTGTTGTGGTTTCCCAAAAGGATGGATTAGTTTTCAGTCCAATTGAACTATGACTTTCTATTTTCTGTATCTAAATTTCACGTGGAAGAAACACTTATTCAAGAAATCCACTGAACTCCTTCTGCTCTCAATTCTGTTTTATCAAAAGGGATTAGATTCTTTTATTCCTGTCCAAGTTTGGGGAATGAGTAATAACTCATTGAGTCAGTGTGTCAAAGCTTTGGAAAGAGATGACCCCAGGAGATAACCTTAGAGGTCATTGACTTCAATTCCTCATTTCCCAGAGGGGAAACTGAGACACAGAGAAGCTCATTGCTAGTAAGTGCTGCAGCTGGAATTCCAAAGATGGAATGTCTCGGAAATGTCCTTGAATGGACCCACTTCTTGATTCATTCAGTTTTGTTAATGCCAGAGATAATTTGACATTTGTGTTACTAATGAGATGTTGGGAGGAATAGTGGATAGATTGTTGGACTTGGATTCTAGAAGACTTGAGTTCAAATCCTGCCTCTGATCCTTACTAGCTGTATGATCCTGGGCAAATCACTAAAGCTCTTTGAGCCTCGGTTTTCTCCTCTGTGAAATGGGGATAATGATACCTGCACTACCCCCTCTCAGGACTGCTGAAAATAAAACATCGATAGATGGGGGTGCAGAGGAGCTCTGGCCTCTGGCTTTACATGGGGAAATGGACATACACTCACCATTGTCACATTTCCTAATTCAGTCTCAGGAGTTACTTACTGTAATGTCAAATATCTTGAGAGAATGCAGCAGACTGACATTAGCAATTAACTCAATCTAAAAATCACCATTCTCACAATTAATGGAACCCCACTCAGCTGCTCTAATCACAAACTCGGCACTGAGGCCAGGCTCACGAGGGACCGTGGAGGCTCCTCATTATTCAGCAATTCAAAGTCCAAAGAAAAATGGAGCCTTGGAAGATCAGACAGCGCCAAGAGCAAAGCCCAAAGATTTTCCTGCTGCTGGGGGAGACCGAGGAACAGGGAGAGCATGAGCCCTACATGCTGCTGACCTCTTACCTGCCAACTGGAGGCTTGGCAGCTGGGATATAATTAGCAGGTTCTTCCAATCCGACACAGGCCAAGGAGCCACAGCATGGGGTCTGGAGGCAGGAGACCTGATTTCGAATTCCCAGCTCTGCGGCTCCCAAGGGGGTGACTTTGGGTGATGCCATTTACCTCCTAGGATAATAACACCAGATGGAGTCCTGGATCTTCTTCTTGGGAATGATGTAGTCTTGCTGGCCTCGGTTTCCCTCTCCATAAAAGGTAGGGGGAGTGGATTGTGTGATCATGAACACATCATAAAACAAGAGCTTTAGAGACTTCTAGTCCAGCTCCGCCTTTCCTCTTACAGAGGAGGACCCTGAGGCTCAGAGAGGTTATACCACTCTCTCAGTGTCACACAGGTCTTATGATAGAGCTGGGATTCACATCTGGGTTCTCTGAGCCCCCAGATAGTGATAGTGCATGTTCAGGTGATTCAAGCTGCTCACTGCATAAGACTTTGGGGACACTTTGGATTCCCAGACCTGCCACTAAGGCTGACCATTGCCCTTCTTAAGGACTCAGAAATTCAGAGTTTCTTCCACTGTAAAATGAGAGTTTGGACCAAATGATGGCCTTTACCAGATGTAAAGGACCCAGGGTTCCTTACAGCTCCAAATCCTCATCCCCCTGCCTGGTAATGTTGTTTTTCAGCTTCTAATGAAATAATGTGAGACCTAGGACCCTGATTCAAATCCTCCCTCATACTTAACACCTAGGTAACTGTAGGCAATCTTATCCAGCCTCGCTTTCCTCCCTTTAAAATGAGAGGATTAGACAAGATGGCCTTGGGAGTCCATGATGCAGGTGGAGATTTGTGGATGAATCGTGGGACTGTAGAAGGCACCTTGGAGACCATCTGATCTGACTATCTTACTTTACAGATGAGGAAAATGAGGTCCAGTTAAGTGATTTGCCCAAGGTCACTGGGTGGTAAGTAGCCACCTAGAATCCACCTGGGTCCTTGGACTCCAAATACTGCCCTATCCCCAGGGCACCAATAGGCTTTTGTTAACCATATTCACTGCTCTCCTGGGGACTATCAGCTCTCTGGTGTATAGGTAGGTTCCTGCAGGCTCAGGCTTTGCTCCCTGGACTGCGGCTGCTGGGACTGAAACCCTGCCCAGGGCTGACACTGGAAGGACTGCGGTGGAGGATGAGGGATGGGGTGGGGAGGAAGGAGGGGGGCCAATCTTCCTTCTCTGCACAGGTGAGACTTTCTGCTCTCCTTGTCAGGTGCCAGGATGGGGGGGGGTGCTTCCCAATGGTCTTTGAGAGGGAGACACCCAGAAGAGACCTGGCAAATAAGGCAATCTGCCCAGCCTGGCATTTCCAGATAGATGGGAGCTTGGAAATCATGTGGTCCCGCTCTCTTGTTTTGATAAAAATGATGCTTAGAAGCTTTACAGACACCACCTTGTATGAAGCCCCAACAACTGAGAGGAGGGTGTTAAGATTGTCTCCCTTTTATCAGAAGGTCACACAGCTAGGCAGGGGCTGAAGCTAGATTTGCACCTGTGCCTTACTGACTTCCAGTCCTTATGGCACCTGGCCTCTCCTAACTTACTGATGGGGAGACTGGGACCTAGAAAAGACAAAGTAACAGAAGGTTAAAGAGTCCAAGCTGGAAATGACCTAAGAGGCCATCTAGTCTGACAGTGACCATACAGATGAAGAGATCGCAGCTTAGAGAGCCCAAGTGACTTGTCTGAGTTAGTCCGGAGTAAGGACTGGAACCCAGGGCTCTTGGCTTCCAGCATAATGTTTTGATGGATCTCTCCAAACTATATCCAAATACATATGGAAGGGCTCTTTGGTAGCACCCATATCTGGATGGAGCTGCTAGGGGGAGCCAGAGTGGAGGGAGCACCAAGCCTGGAGTCAGAAACACCTGGTTCTCCTCAGATATTTACTACTGTGTGACCCTGGGCAAGTCACTTTACCCTGTTTGCCTCAGTTTCCTCTTTTGTAAAATGAGCTAGACAAGGAAATGGCAAACCCCTCAAGCATCTTTGCCAGGAAAACCCCAAATGTACTCATAAAGAGTTGGACATGACTGAGACAAATGAACAACCACTCTGGATCCCCAAGACTTTCTGTGTTTATGGAGCATGGTATTCATATAGTACCATCAGTACCATTTATTAAAGCTTCCATTATCTAATATGATCCTTAGAATAAACCCACGTAAATCATCAGCATTTCTACATATTGCCAACAAAGTCCAGTAACAAGAGATAGAAAGAGAAATTCCATTTAAAATAACTGTAGACAATATAAAATACTTGGGAGTCTACCTGCCAAGACAAATCCAGGAACTATATCAATGTGATTATTAAACACTTTTCACACACATAAAGCCAGATATAAACAATGGGAAAAACATTAATTGTTCATGGGTAGGCTGAGCTAATATAATAAAAACGACAATTCTACCTAAATTAATTTACTTATTCAGTGCCATACCAATCAAACTACCAAACAATTATTTTATAGAGCTATAAATAATAATGACAAAATTCATTTTCAAGAAAAATCAAGACTATCAGGGAAATTAATTTTAAAAAAATGCAAAAGAAGGTAGCCTAGCAATGCCAGATCTCAAATTATATTGTAAAGAAGTAATCATTAAAACTATCTGGTACTGGCTAAGAAATAGAATGTTGGATCAGTGGAATAGATTAGGTACATATGACTCAGTAGTAAATGACTATGAGAGGTTTGAGAAACCCAAAGACCCCAGCCTCTGGGATAAGAACTCACTATTTGACAAAAACTGCAGGGAAAACTAGAAAACAATTTGACAGAAACTAGGTATAGACTAACATCTCACACCACATGCCAAGATGAGGTAAAAATGTGTACATGATTTAGACATAAAAGGTGGTACCATAGACAAATTAGGAGTGCAAGGAATAGTTTACCTGTTAGATCTAGGGAGAAAGGAAGAATTTATGACTGAACAAGAGATACAGTGCATTACAAAATGTAAGATGGATAATTTTTATTATATTAAATTAAAAAGTTTTTGCACAAACAAAACCAGTGCAACCAAGATTAGAAGGAAAGTAGAAAGCTGGAAAACAATTTTATAGCAAATGTCTGATAAAGGTTTCCTTTTTCAAATATATATAGAGAACTGAGTCAAATTTATAAGAAGAAAAGTTTTCCTCCAATTGATAAATGGTCAAGGGATATGAACAGGCAGTTTTAAGATGAAGAATTAAAGCTACCTATAATCATATGAAAAAATGCTCTAAGTCACTAATGATTAGAGAAATGCAAAACAACTCTGAGGTACCACATCACACCTATCAGACTGGTTAACATGACAAAACAGGAAAATGATACATTTTGGAGAAGATATGGGAAAAGTGGAACACTAATGCATTGTTGGTGGAGTTGTGAACTGATCCAAACATCCTGAAGAGCAATTTGGAACTCTTCCCAAAGGGCTATAAAACTTGTGCATACCCTTTGGCCCAGCAATACCTCTACTAGGTCTGTGTCCCAAAGAGATCATAAAAATGGGAAAAAGGACTTATATGTACATATTTATAGCAGCTCTATGGTGGCCAAGAACTGGAAATTGAGGAGATGCCCATCAATTGGGGAATGGCTGAACAAGTTGTGGTATATGAATGTAATGAAATACTTTTGTTCCATAAGAAATGATGAGCAGGCAGATTTCAGAAAAACCTGAAAAGATTTACATGAACTGATGCTGAGTGAAGTGAGCAGAATCAGAAGAACACTGCATACAGCAATGGCAACATTGTGTGAGAATCAATTATGCATGATTTGGCTCTTCTCAGCAATACAATGATCCAAGACAATTCCAAAGGACCAATGAAGGAAAATGCTCTCCACATCCAGAGAAAGAACTGATGGAGTCGGAATGTGGATCAAAGCAGATGATTTTCACTTTCTTTTTGGTCCGTTTCTTTTTCACAGCATGACTAATGTGAAAATACGTTTGACGTGATTGCATATCTATAACCTATATCAAATTGCTTACTGAGGAAGGAGGAGGGGAAGGAGGGAGAAAAATTTGGGACTGAAAACACTTTTAAAATGAATGGCTTGAATTAAAAACTGTCTTTACATGTAATTTGGAAAAAGAAAATACTTTTAGAAATGTGATACTCGGGAACAACCTTTCAAGGCAGGTATTAGGTCTGCCATATCTCTGTTTCACGGATGAGAAAATCGAGGCTCAGAGAGGGGGAGACATTCCCACTGTTGCAGATGAGCAAGCGAGAGGCACGTTCTAAATCTAGGTCTTCCTCATTCCAAGTCCGGTGATCTGTCCACTCTGCCACGCTCTCATAAGAAGTGGCTGCCGCGATGACCCTTGGCTATGAGTTCTCTTTGCTTGAGGACCCTTTCTGGAATAAATGATGGTCCAGATTTTCTCTTTTGCAAGTTTTCCTTTTCATATCATTAAAAGGTAAGTTCCTTAAGAGTAGGGATGGTTTAATTTTTGTCTTGTTTGTTTCGTCCCTCAGTATTTTCCACCTAGGAGACACTTAGTAAATGCTTGTTGATTGCCTGAATGATTTTGGATTTTCTTAAATGAAGGGCTCCTCCATTTTATAGAGGAGATCCTGCTGAGGCCTTAGGTAGCACCCTAGATCTGGCAGAGGAAGGAACTTCAGAAGCCAGCTAGTCCAACCACCTCACTCTGCAGAGAAGGAAAGGACTAGTCCAGAATCACACCACAAGAGGTGTGATTCAAGCCCAGGTTCTCTGACTACAGCCAGGGACTTTTCCACATATGACTCTCCACAGTGTTCTTATGACTACAAATTGGGGGGGGGAAATGAAAAAAGAATTTTTTCCATTGCCAGTTTTGGGTGACTTCTGAGTGACTGGCAGGAGCCCCTGCAGACAGTGGCTTGGCTCTGGGGATTCCTGTAAGGAATTTGTCAAGAAAAATTTTCCCAGGTGTATCTTTCATCAGTAACCTGCTGCCAAAAAGAAGCTAATGATTTCAGAAGATGGAAAATAAGGACTCCCACCATGATACCAACCAAGAAACCTATAATGGTGATGATGATGGTGACAGAGAAAATGAAAAACGATAATGACAATGCCTTTGGTTGGGCTGGTACACTTGTAAGTAGGCTTTAACTGCTCCTAAGAGGCAAAGAAACAGAGGAGACATTTCCATCTGGCCTTACTTGCAACTCTCCTGATGATCAGCCCAACGTGAAAGACAATGGTTTATAAGACTAATAGAGAAAGGGAGGGGATCTGCGATTTCATTAGGAGTAGGACTTCTTGGGTGAGGAGGTTCTCTCTACCAATACAGATTGGCACCTTGGCTACTATTTAGAGAATTGCCTAGGTCAGTCAATAAGCATTCATTGAGTGCCTCCTGTGTACTGGACACTTTGCTAAGTGCTGGGGATATTTTTAGAAAAGGTAAAAGACAGTCCCTGCCTGAAAGGAGCTAACAGTCTATTGGGGAGACAATGTACCAACAACTATGTACAAACAAGCTATATACAGGATAAATCGGAAATAATCAGCTAAGGGAAGGCACTAGAATTAAATGGGGCTAGGAAATGCTTCCTGGAGAAGGTAGGTTTTTAGATGAGCCTGGAAGGAAGCCCAGGGCACGGAGAGGTGGAAAGACTGCCCAGAATCACAAAGCACTTTGTGTATCTTGTCTCTTTTGAGGAGAGAGGAGGGAATGGCACCCTTTGGTGACGTGGTACCACAAGAAGGCATGATTGCTAGAACAAACCAGAGATGCCATTGCTCTACCTGCTAGAAGTGCTCCTGGGCATTAGGGCTGGGAAACCATGAGTGTGTGAAGACAGGAGCGCTTTCTTTTATGCGCCCTCTCGTGAGGGAACCAGAAACAGATGTGGTCAGATCAGCAAGGGCTTCCTACTGCTTTCTTATCATCAGAATTCTCCACTCCAGTTCACACAATATATTGCCAAATAGCAAAAGGCAATCGTGATAATAACTTCATGTCCAAGCCTAGATTAGACAAAGTCCAAAATGAAATTGAAGAATTTTGGTAGCATCCTGAAATAAGAATTGAATGGAAGAACATGTGTAAAGCAATTGGTGCCTACAGAACACCTGAGGATCAGAGTGGCCAGCAGCTGTGGAAGTGACTGCAGTGGGATAAGAGAGGGAGTCACCCAAGGGAAGACAGCTTCAGGGAGGGGGACCTCTCAAGAGACGCCAGCTATGGGCTTGAGAAAGTCACCGATCCATGGAGGTCATCAGAGAGTTATGCCTAAAGGAAATTTCATGAGTCCTCCAGAAGAGAAGAAAAAGATTTCTAGGACCATTTCTACACACATGCCTCACTATTATTGTGTTTTAAGCCCTAATTGACTCTGCCCATGAGCACTGTGAATATCTGTGGGATAACCTCCCCCCTCCCCCACTCCGGTTTTGGGCATATTATACTGTTTTTAATATATTTCTTAGCAAATACCTTTTCTAAAAGCTAATGGAGTCATCTGTTTGATTGTTGAGGGGGACCACAGCACAGGGCTCAGGAACAGCAGTACTTGAACCATAGAACCTACTTGAACTTTGAAATTAAGCAGTGGTCAGCTACCTTCTGGATACTCAGCCTGCTAGTGCCAGTGAGGGCTGGGGGCATGAGTCCAGAAGGGGTTCTACAAGGCTTTCATATGATCTATTCCCTGGTGCCCCCATCAGGGGTAGGATCCTGGACTGGATAGACTCTAGAGCAGAGGTAATGAGGCCATACTTAGGTTCTTATGTAGCGGAAACAAATTGAGGAGGCAGAGATAAGGAGGACTTGTCCCTGACTTTTAAAGCTGATATCAAACCAGATTCAGAGAAGCAGGGCTGGAATCTGGGCTCTGGTAACTACTATTTGTGTGACCCTAGGCAAGTCAATTCCTCCATCTTGGCCCCAGTTTCCTGATCTATAGAAAGAGGGAGTTGGAACAGGTGATCTGAAGAGTCTTTCTAGAGCAGCTAATGGCGCAGTGGATAGGTCTCTGGGCCTAGAGTCAATCTTTGTGAGTTCAAATCCAGCCTCAGACACTTCTTAGCCATGTGACCTTCTTTCCTCATCTATAAAATGAGCAGAAAAAGGAAATGGCCAACCACTCTAGTATCTCTGCCAAGAAAACCCCAAACAGAGTCATGAGGAGTCAGACACTACTGAACCCACCCAACAAGAGCCTTTCTGGTTCAAAATGTCACGATCCTATGCCTTTGCTCCCTCTAGCACCAGATGCCTGACGACGGAAGGAGCCTAATAAATGCTAGTTGACTGACTGACTATTTCTTCTCATCCCTCATCTGCTAAAATCCCATCCATTAATCAAGACCTGACCCAAATACCTCCTCCTCCTGGAAGCCTGCCTGGATCCACACCCTCCTCCCTTGCCTCCCACCCCCAGCTAGGAGGGCTCTTCCCATAACCTTCTCTCCCACTTTGTCCCTCTCTCATGTCATTTTCTTGGTGTCACCTTGGGGGGTGAGATGGATGTCCATGGGATGATAGTGAATTTAGTTCAACTCAACAGATGCTCAGTTGATGTGAAGACAAAAATGAACAGTCCTTGTACTCAAGGGGCTTGCATTCAATTACATAGCCCTTCCAGATCACTTCACAAATCTTATCTCATGATACCCATTTTCCAGATGATTACCCTGAGGCAGAGAGGTTAAGGGATTTGCCCAGTGAGTGTTGGAGGCAGGATCAGAATCCCGGCCTTTGAGACTCAAGCCTAACCCTTCTCAGCTTTGCCGCCTAGCTCCCCGTCTAGCGGACAATAGAGTGTTGGTCCCTGCAGGCCGATAACGTTGGAAATCCCCTGCATTTTGACCCCACAGGCCAAAGGTGGTGGTGGTGGGCGGAGGTAGTCCTTACTTTTCTCTTCAGCCTGCGTCCCTCCCTCTCCCCTTACCACAAAATGAATGAGAGGCTCCGACAAGCCCCTCCTCAGATGTGGCTTTTAGAAGATGTTTCTGTAGGGGGCAGTGCGGTGCAGTGGGAAGGGCATTGTCTATGGAGATAGATGACCTGGGTTCATATCCTACCTCTGTCCTCACTACGTATGTGACCATGGCCATGTGCCCTTTCTGGGCCTCAGTTTCCTCCCCTGTAAAAACAAGGAGGGTTGGAATAGATGACTTCTGAACTTCTTTGCAGCTTTTGATCCGTGATTCCCTAAGCTGATGACCAGGGTTTGAATCCTGACTCTCCCATTGATTATCTGAGAGACCTTGAGTAAGTCATTAGACTCTGAGTCAGTAAGAACTGGGCTTAAATCCCACCTTGGGAACTTACTGGCTGTGTGATTCTGGGCAAGTCACTTCACTCTGGGCCTCAGTTTTCCTGGAGCTGGACTCCTTCCTGTTGTAAATCTATGGTCCTGTGACTGGCTGGCCTGCTTAGGAGGGCTTAAAACTCCTTGCAACCTTGGGAAGGCCTCGTGACTCTGGGGCTGGAGGAGATGACTTTGGAGGTCTCCTTCTCCCTGGATCCTGTATCACAACTGCCAAATCCCGGAGAATCTCGGTGTGATTCTGGGGGGACAAGGGAAGGCAGGAACAAGAGGCTGGGCCTGCATGGGGCCTGGAGAGGAATGTGACTGAGCTGGGAGAGAGGAGCCCTGGGTCCTAACCCTTTGTTGCGGCTCCCTGTTCTTTTAATTACCCGGTTATTTATTAGGGAATTAACCTACCAGAATGAGCAACCTCCCAGTTTCCCAGACAATGGGCTCCATTGTTTTCTGGGCTGTGTGTGTGCAGCTCCTGAGGACCCTGGAGAGTAAGGACCACTGGGAAGAGCTGGACAGAGTGGGGTAGGCAGGCAGGCAGCCCAGTCCCAGGGCAGCTCAGGGCAGCCCAGGCCAGGCCGCTAAAGATGCACATCTGGTTCCCCGGTGTGAAAGGCTCCCAGGGGCTCTTGAAGGAATTTGAGGCTGAGGTCTGGAACAAGGCCCCTCTTTGTGAAGAGCATTTTTATGTCTGCCAGCCTCAGTGGGCAGGATCGGACCCCAATTAGCTGTGTTAGCAGAGGCCTCCTCCGGCCAACAATTAGTCCTTGGCAATGCCTAACCAACTATGCCAGGGGCCAGTGGTGCCCCCCCCCCAGTGAGAACTTTCAGGTGCAATTAATTATCATTTAATTATTAAATTAATTATTAATTGGCTGGGCATGCAGATGCTTGTTGGAACTGGGATGACTCTGCATAAAGCGGGGCCTGCCTCCCTGTGGGAAGATCTTTGCCAAGGAGCGGGGTGGACATGGGAACAGGAAGGGAGTTTTTCAAGGTGGCTCAGCTGGAAGTTATGGTAGAAGCCATGTAACTGTAGCAGAGAAAGGCTTTAAAGAGGAATCAGGAAAGGGCAGGGGCCCTGGTCACCCCCTCTGCTCTCACTCTACTTGAGCAAGATGGCTCCAGACACCCTTCTGGGAGCAATGAGTAAGTAAGTCCACATATAGCACCTTGAGCTCATCTTAATATTAAAAAAACAACAATCATAATAAGCAACACATAATTTATCATTAATAATAAATATGGAATTAACAACATATATGTTCTTATTGATAATACAATATAACAACAATAAAATTACATTCATAAACGGGGCTAGAGGATTTGTTACTTGATGCCCAGACATGCGGCAGGAGAAGGATTGGTTGCCAAGCCTTATCCCTCTTCTCTTTCCACTCACATGGTGCCATGTGAGTTCCAGCCCTCTTTAGACCCCTTTGGACTGAAGGAGCCTCCTGATCATTCTCCTTTCTAGTCTCTCCCCTTCCCACCAATCTTCACATTCTATTTCCCATCTCCACCTGTTTGCACAGGCTGTCCCTCATGCCTGACTGACCCTCTCTCCTCACTTTTGTTTCTTAGAATCTTTCACTTCCTTCAGGGCTCAGCTCAGGTGCTGCCTACTATATAAGATCTTTCCTGATTTCCCTTGTTGTTCTCTCTTAGTCCATACATTCTCTATCTTTAATTAGTTGTGTGCATGTTGCATGCCCCTGATAAAATATGAGCTCCTTGAGGATGTAGCCTTTGAGGGAACCTTCACTTTGTTTTGTCTCTCCATTGCCTAGACCAATGCAGAGCATACAGTGGGCACTGAATGACAATTGGACTAAAAACAGAATTGGCCATTGAGAGGCAGGAGGAAGGACAGAAGAGGCATCAGACGAAAGAGGTCAGTGACTTAAAAAAGCCCTGTTTCTGAAGGAAGTCAGGAAAACATGTGCTCACATCCTGGCTCAGTGACAAATGAGCTGAGTGACCAAGCTGTGGCCTGTCAGTAGTAAAGATTTGCCTTCAAGAAGTAGTTCCAAGGCATCAACCAACCACAGTCAAGCAGATCTACAAAATGCGTACTATGTGTGTGTCAGGCACTCTACTGGGTGCTGAAGATGCCGGGACAAAGCAGAAAGAAATCACAACTCTTAGGAAGATTGCATTCTATTGGGGAGACCACAAGTGTACCACTAAATGTAGCATCCCTTCTGGGCTCAGTCACCCAGTAGGTACTACACTGGCAGCTTGGGTTCCCGAAGAACAACAAATACTGTACCCTTTGGTTCTACGGGGTGACCCTGAGAGATTATGGCTCCTAAGATTATTGTTCATGAGCCCCCATCTGGTGTGCCTCTCAATTTTAATCAGCTACAAATCTATTTGCTTCTAAAAAAGGATACTTGCTGACAAGGTATATTTATAATATCCCCTGCCCCCAAACTCAGGGGCAAACTCTTCCCTTAAATGTACTCCCCTATGGAGAGTGGGCATAGATTGAAAATACAAGGGAATGGGGCACACATATGGATAACACAGATGATCAAGAGATATTTTCCCTGGAGAGCCTTATACAAACTGATGCTAAGTGAGAAGATGAGAAGAGCAGAACCAGGAAAAATTTGTACACAGTCACAGACACATGTGATGACCAACTTTGATAAACTGGACTCTTCTCAGCAATGCACAGTTATAAGACAACTCTACAAGTCTCAGGATGGAAGGAGATATCTACATTCAGAGAAAGGTCTAGAAAGAACAGAGTTTAAATGGAGACGGAAGCAACCTACATGCTACCGTTCTTTTCCATGTTTGGTTCTCTTTCTTTTTTTCCATTGTTCACTCCATTGGTTATAACCCTTCTATACAACCAGACTAATGTCCAATGTGAAAGTATTTGCAGATCCTATACTTGATTGCATGCCGCCATGGTGGGGGAGATGGAGGGGAGAAAATTTGAAACTCAAGAGATTATGGAACTGAATCTTGTAAACTAAAAGTAAATAAACAAATCAAATTAAAAAAAAGAGATATTTCCCAATTACTTGCCCTACTCATACTTTTCTCTCTTCATGAAGGTTCCCTTAGATATAATTCTCTATTGGGTGTGATGGATCAGTCCCTTTCTGAAATCCATAGCCAGAATTTCTCTCTATCACAAGAGGTCACAACCCCCAGATCTGCCATTGTCTTTAAGGTAGGGGAGGTTTCTTTTCATTTGCATCTGTAGATGCATTTTTCATCTTTAGTCACTCTGGTAGACTCTGCTATCAACTTCCGTTATTGTCTGGATCTTTCTGATAGCTCTGATGTTTTCTGAATCTTACCAGTTGGTGGGCACTCCCATCTCAGGATACTCGTTCACCCATAATCAGGAAGCAATCAACACAAAAGTACAACAGGGGTATTATTGACTGATTGGGCAGGTGGGGGGGGTAGTGGCCAGCCCCCCTACATCAATAGCTCAAAACCATCCTCCTCACTAGAAAACTCTCAGGGAAGAGAGAGAGAGATGGCCACTGCTCACCTTTTGTATGCACCTTTTGGTCTTGGTTCAGCCTCTCCTAAGTCATCTGTCCTAGCTCCAAGGCAGATTAGAAGACTTCATCATCACATACAACTGTCCCTGAGTCATCCTGGCTGAAAACCAGCTACTCAAATCTCCACCAGATTGGAATAGGGTAAGGAACATTTGCACATGCTCTGAGTAGCACAATGAAAAGCTGAGCATGCTCTAAAGACAGCTGGGCCTTTGTTGGCCAGCCTTCTCCCTCACAATTCCATAAGTATAATTAGAATAAATACAAAATTGTTAAATATACTAAGTATTCGGGGAAGCAGACCACTAGTATTTGGGGGGAATCAGGAAAGGCTTCATATAAAAGATGGGGCTTAAGCTGCATTTTGAAAGAAGAAAGCCACTATTCTATGAGGTGGGGAGAGTATGTCAGGGATGAGTGATGGTTGGGGCAAAGGCATGGAGATGAAAGAGGGAATGGCCTACATGAGAAACAGAGATGGCTTGTTGGGTTGGACCACATTGTACAGGGAGGATGAAGCTGGTGGTGAAGGGCTTTCAAAGTCAAATAGAGGATTACATCATTAAGGGCCCCTGAGATGGGAAAAGGAGCTGGGCCAGTCATGTAGCAAGAGTGAGAAACACCAGACGGGCAGCCTGAGGGCCTCACTCCACACAATTTTAAGAAATGCAGAGGAAGGGCTCCATTGTGTTGCTGTAAGGAGACTTTACAGCAGGGCTCCTGCTGATGAGATCAGGGTTCCCTCAGTTAGCTTGGCAATTCATTTTGTCATTCAGTGTGTTAGTTTACCTACCTGAAAATTGGGAATAATAATCCCTTTGCTGTTAACCTTAAAAAGATTATAGATCCCAATGGAAAAAAAAGCAGGGTGTTATTATTTGTATAGTGATTCAAGGGTCACAAAACACTTCTGGTACATTATACCTTATTTACCAGCCCTCAGTCGTGGGGACTATTATTGGGTGAGAGGAAGGAGACAGATCAGCAAAGCAGAGTGAGAAAGGGAGGTCAAATGGGTGACAGGAAAGAGTTGTGCCATGGAAGCATCTAGGAGAAGAGGATGGTCCACAATACCAAAGAGTGAAGAGAGCTCAACACACTGATAGTGAAACCTCTCCATTCTTAAAGCATGTTCCTCCCCCTTGAAGGAAGCAACAATGTTATTACTACAGGGTTGTTGCTGTTGTTGTTTGTGTTTACAGATGGGGAAACTGAGGCTGAGAGGTTAGTGTACTTGCCCAGGGTCACCCAGCTAGGAAGTAGGAACCCATTGTTGGGACTTGAACCCATTATCTCTGACTCAGTCCAGAGTTCTTCTCAAAGGAGTGAGGAGGAGGGGGCAGAGAAAAGACCAACTGAGTTCAGCAATTATGAAGCTGTTAGTCACCTTGAAAAAGAGCAGCTTGACTCAGGCAGTGGAGATAGAAGTCAATTTGCGTGGGGCTGAGGAGTGAGTGGGTGTCCAGCCAGTCAGTCACTGAAGTTAGAACGTTCCTAGAAGGGCGGTAGTGGTGGTGGAATCAGACCTCTGCTTGAGGGGCTGGCAGAGGCAAGGGCAGTCTCTCTCCTTTTTTTGGATAGGAAAGCTCTGAGCATGTACTGGGGGCAGTGGGGAAGGAGAATTTAACTATCAGAGAGAGGGAAGAATTGATTTGGCATGTTCTAGCAGGAAATGGCCAGAAGTCAATGTGATATGGTAGAGAGGATCTGGGCTGGGTTGAATCTTGCGTCTTCCACTTCTAGCTTATTTGTCACTTAGATGATATGTGACTTTACTTTCCTCTTGTGTAAAATGAGAGGATTGAGTCAGATGGGCCTTTGTTTCCTCTGTTGTAAAATGTGGGGATTGCACTAGATTATCTCCAAAGTTCCTTCCAGCTCTGAGTCTCAGATACTATGAAGAGATGAGATCAAATGAAGAATCAGCCTTGACAATGATAAAGGTCATTTCATCATTTGAGATCAGAGGGAATGAGGAGAGGATGGGTAAGAACATAGAGAAGTTTGGAAGCTTCAAAGGAAGGAAATGAGGGTCCTCACCCCCTAGATGGCCTCAATCTTCACAGGGCAGGGGGTTGGTCATAGAGTGGACTACATTCATTGCCTCCACTTCCTTAACATCCACTCATTCTTCAAGACAACTTGTGTCTTATCTTCTTTTCCTGTCACCTCCCAGTGCCTAGTACAGTGCTCCACACCTAGTAGGTACCATGGCAAGTAAAATTCAATGAAGGTAGACTTTGGCACATGTTCTCTGAGCAGCTCCCCTTCTCTAGTTTTTGGGGAACACAGAACATAGAACAGGACTTTGCACGTGGGGAAAGAATAAAATTGGTTATAGGTTTGGCAATATCATAGGGGTGAGGACAACTTGACTCACTACAGAGTTGGGGGGTACAATATGATTGGTTGGAACCTAGGAGTGAGGGGCCAGTAACACTCTCCCCCTTCTTCCCTCCTGTGACTAAGAAAAGTTCATTGTTTGAATCCACCTACAGGATTAGAGATAGCAGGCCAGACTTCTTGGGATAGCAAGCCAGTCATCCTTGGTGTAGGTGTAAAGGTACTTGGAACAGATTCCCTAGTGTCCACCCTCATCCCTCAAGGACAGCAGATTTCCTCGAGGCAAGATTAGAAAGTGATTAGCAAGAGAACTGGATTTCTAAATTTAACTCATTACAGGCCAGTTGAATTTCTGAACTAAGTTCAGAGACAAAGAACATAGGCAGTTATAGGACAAAATGTATTAATTGTAAGTAGCATCAATAAAAATGACACAGAATTAATTTAATCTTCTCCGTACTCAACAAATGTTTCTTGAATGTTGAGGAAAGAGGACTCTGGGTACCAGTTGCTTTGGAGAATGTGCTAAAGGGATGATCGGAGATTGGAAAAAGGATTGCCATACAACACGGGGCCCAGGGGAGTACCAAAATAATATGAGGGTGAAGTGAACCTATTTAGGCCTGTTTTGTGACCTCCTCCAGTAGGGATCAGCAATTCTGGAGGAAGAGTGGAAAAGGTAAGGTTGAGGAGCAGCAGAGTTGGAGCAATACAAGATTCAAGGGTAGAGTACAGTGCCATGGAGAAATGTCAAACAATTGAGTCTGTACCTGCCAGCAGCTGGGAGCCTTGGCTCCAGTCTTTCACATACAGTATGACTGACAGTGCCTTGATTTACCTTTATAAGGATTTCATCTCCCAAATGACAGAGGAACCAACAGGGGGAAATTTCATCCTATAGCTGATTCTTGCCATCAGGTAGGGGCTGGAATTCTGGGAATTGGTGGTGGAATGGTTTCAGGTGATGGTGAGATTTATGGAGTCATCATTCTTGGAGTTGGCTGAGCACAGGAGCATTGATTCTGGGATCCCAACTGGTCAACAAGCATTTATTAAATATCTCTAATGTGCCAGGCACATAAAGACTGATCTCAAGAAGTTTATATCTTACCAGGAAAGATGACAAGTAAACATACTGATAAAGTGTCCAATCCAAGGTATTTGGAGGAGCATGAGGGAGTTTGGTGAATGGTGGGGGTATCAAAGTCCTTGTGGATTCTGGCAGGGCCTGGGGAGAAGAGAAAGGCCATCCACTATGTTTCAGAGGGAAAGTGTTCCAGGCACTGACCAGGATGGGACTGGTGGCTGGGGGTGGTGGCAGGAAATTCCATCCTTGATTACCTGGAAAGTTGGTAGAAAGAAAAGGCATTTGCTTTGCATTATCCCAACTGCTTCTACATTGTGGAATCTTTCTGTGACATTGATCCATTTCTGCAGTGCTGGCAGAAGTAACCAGAGAAGGCTGGGCACTGGGGATCATCACTTGGATCACCATTATTGTTTGGTGCTTCTCTGCAAAAATGGGGGCATGCAACCCGCTGCTGCGATGGGTGAAAAAAAGAGATGCATGAATAGCATCCTTTCCCCCAAATCCTCACCTGCAGCACACCAGCAGCAGAGGGGGTGGAGAGTGTAAGCCTAAGGAAATCAATTATAGTCTCCGATTGCATCAATTACTGCCAAATTATTAACTCCATCCACATACAAAGTTTTCCAGAGATGCTCCCTACACATGAATTATAGCAATAATAAAGTTTCGATATTTTTCATTCGGCAATTAATCTTCGGGAACAGGAAACTTCATTTATGGAACTGGGGCGATAGATGTCCAACATTAATCAGAGTGCTGAGTGAGTACAGCCAGAGTTGGATTGGGGCCAGGTAGAGTGAAATAGTACACCCAATTCTGGGTAGTTCTCCCAAGCTGGAGGGGCTCACATAGGACAAGAGCGGCAGCAGGCTGCTGGCCGTATATCCCGGTGGCTCCATTCACGCTGCATCCAGAGGAAACACGGTTTCTGTCCGCTTTGCCTGCCCTGTTGGGCGTAGTAGACTTGATATTGGAGAGTGGGGGAAGATGAGAAGGGAGATTCCTTTTAAAGTGCAAGTGGAGAGATCTTGGGAGGAAAACAGATGATCAGAGAAAGAGTTGATAAGCCCAGACCAGCAGTTATTAGAGTGGCAAAGACATGGTGCTTGGGCACAAAGGAGTTTACGTTAAATTAAAAACCATAACTTATCTTTGAAACACTCCATTTAGCGCATCGGAGGTTAAATATGGTTCAGAGCAGCACTCTCAATTAAATTGCTCTTCCCTCGCTTCGGAAAAGTATATTAAACATAATTTCCTGAAAAGTAACAGAGATCATTACTCTGTTTGCAAATTGATACCATGTTATTAAAGAACAGGCAATATCAGCAAGGACACCGCGGATGGGCGTATTCTCAGCAAGAGCGCAGGCGGTGAAGGACCTGGCTCCTTGGCGGTGGAGGAGTGGCCTGAGGGGGCCCGCCGTCCTTCTGGCCTCGAGTTGGACACCCAAGGGGAACTGTCTCCTTTAAGTCCAAGGCTGGTTCTAGTCATTCATGATCAACAGCGTTTGATGTTTCCATTGACCTTCTCGTCTGTAGCGGTCGGATTTGCAAAGATCAAAAGAGGTTCCTGCTTAGCAGAGGTTCATTTCTCCCCCTGGCGCCTCTCCATCGTGGAGCTCTGGGGGCCATCCTCAGCCCCTGAAGCACTGGGAGTGCCGCCTTCCCTCCTCCCCCCCCCCAAACTCTGCCGTCCTCCTCAAGGACGATATTCAGGATTCCTCCTCTTCGTGACTTTTTCTTTTTCTTTTTTTGAGGCGGCATCTCTAGTCATGCACACCACCAAACTCTCCACCTCCATCTAATTTCCTTGTACCTTTCCATTGGTTTATCTTTATGTGTTACCTCTCCCAATGAGTTGTGAGCTTTTGAAGGGCAGGGGCTACTTCCTGTTGGATAGAGCGCCGGGCCTGAAGTCAGGGAGACTCATTTTTTCTGAGTTCAAATCCTGCTTCAGACACTTACTAGCTGGGTGACGTTGGGCAAGAGTCATTTAGCCTTGTTTACCTCAGTTTCCTCATCTGTAAAATGAACTGGACAAGGAGATGGCAAATCACTGCAGCATCTCTGCTAAGAAAACCCCAAATGGGGCCACAACTGAAAAACCAATGAACAACAAAGCCTAGATCCCGGCGGTGCTCAGGAGGTGCTGAATAAGTACTTGCTGCTTCCTTGAGATTGGCCATCTGGCCCAGGGCCAGGTGAAATGGTGGTGACCCCTCCTGCCCTGCAGCAGCCCTTTAAAGGCAGCCGAAGTATCCAGCCCTCTTCAGGTCTTTTCTCTGGGCTCAACATCCCTAGCTCCTTGTGGAGATAAAGTCTCAGGATTATTGTTTAATCTTGCACAGTGATAAATAGTTTTGATAAATGCTTCAGGATAATAACGAAATGAAAGCTAACATTTACATGGTGCTTTAAACTTTGCCAAACGTTTTACTCACGTTACCTTATTTAAACCTGCTGAAAATCCCAAAGGTATTGATGTCCCATTTTACAGATGAGGAAACCAATGATCAGAGAAGTTGAATGACTGGGCCATATGGCTAGGTAGGCTTCAAACCCCTGCCTCCCTGTCCTGAGGGGACCTTAGGAGAGGAGCTGCCTCAATGGCTGATCGACTTCCCCATCTACTGTTCTGAGTGCGTGGGGAAATCAACCACCTCCTTCTCACTCTGGCCCCATGCTGCCTCCCTCACTGCCCAGACGCCTTTCTCTACCAGACCGAAGCTTGGATCTTTTCTAGGGGCTGGGAACAATGAGCCTGCCCTCCAAGCACCCCAGGGAGTGAGCTGTTCAAACTGAAGTACAGCTAAGCCAGAGAAGAGGGGAAGGCTTCAGTGAGCATAGGAGAAGTCAGGGACTTAGCTTTGCACTCAGGAAATGGCATGGCTTATTGAGAAGAACATGGGTTTGGAGTCAGAGGGCCAGGACTCAAATCCCAGCCTGGCTAGTTACGAGCTATGTGACCTTGGGAAATCACTTTGCCTTTCTAGAGCTCCATTCCATTATCTGTAAAGTTTAGTCTAATTGATCTCTCAGGCCCTTCTAACTCTAAATTTGTGATCCTATGTCTGGACAGCTCCCAAAGGCCCTGCCAGGAAGTTCTTCTTGGACAAATCCATTTCCCAGCTGAGGCTTCTCAGAGGCTGAACCATCCACATCAAAGGCAGAACTACTCTCTGGCTTGGTCAGTCCTACCAGATACCTTGGTGCTGGCAGGGGCTGGTAGTCCCAGCATTAGCATGGTTCTTATATCCCAGTGTGTGAAGGACCTCTCCATCAATTCAGTGGGAATTCAAACATAATTAACTTAGTTCTAATTGCTGAAGGGAGGGTGTTGGGAGGAAGAGGGAGGTTTGATGCTCTACTCCAGTGAAGGACCCAAGCATGGCAGGCCAGTCTTAAAAGGCCTACACAGAACCCAAAATGAAACGAGCATCCATACTGACTAGTTTCTAGACAACTCATCCCCTCTGCCCATTCTGGGGTGTTTTTGTTTTTAATTTTTACCATGCCAAGCACAGAGCAAAGACTAGACTCCTTAATGTAGCAGAGTGGGAAGAAGCATTAGTTTTGATACCAGAGGATCTGTGTTCAAAAGGAGACTGTGTGTTTTCTACCTGTGTGACCTTGGTGAAGTCACTTCCTTCTCCTGTTCCTCATATGTAAAATGAGAGGATCACTTCCTCACAATAAGAGCTGTCCCAAACTAGAATAGAGTGCCCTTGGTGTGGGTCTAGAATGGAGGGTCTAGGGAGCTGAAGTAGTTTCTCAAGGTGACTCCCCATCACTGGGAGTCTTCTAGTACCTTTGGTGGTTGTAGTGGGGCTTTTTGATCAGGTTTGATTTGGACTCAATGTTTTAAGACCACTTCCAGTTCCAGACTCTTCAGCTGCTGTCTGTGACTTCTTGGGAAGCCAACAGGGCTACATGAAGAGGATGCCACCGGGAACCTCAGAAAAGAGCAACTCCCCAGGGAGGAGAGAGAGAGATAGACAGAGAGAGAGAGAGAGAGAGAGAGAGAGAGAGAGAGAGAGAGAGAGAGAGAGAAAGAGAGAGAGAGAGAGACAGAGAGAGACAGAGAGAGACAGAGAGAGACAGAGACAGAGAGAGAGAGACAGAGAGAGACAGAGAGAGGCAGAGACAGAGGCAGAGACAGAGACAGAGAGACAGAGAGACAGAGACAGAAAGAGACAGACAGAGATAGAGAGAGACAGAGAGGAACAGAGAGACAGAGACAGACACATACACAGAGACAGAGGAGAGAGAGAGATAGACAGAGAGAGAGAGAGAGAGAGAGACAGAGAGAGAGACAGACAGAGACAGACAGAGATAGAGAGAGACAGAGAGGAACAGAGAGACAGAGACAGACACATACACAGAGGGACAGAGACAGAGAAGACAGAGAGAGAGACAGGAAAGACAGAGACACACAGAGAGAGACAGAAGGGAGAAAATGAGAGAGGAGAGAATGTGAGAGAGAATAAGAGAGAGAATGAAAGAGAGAGAGAATAAGAGAGAGACAGAGAAAGAGAGAGACAGAAATAGAGAAAAAGAAAGAGCTCTCCATTGCTGGCTGGATCCTCAGGATCCATCTGCCTTCTGTGAGGAAAGAGCCTGGAAGATTCCCATGACCACAAGATTGGGTTGATTAATCCAGGACATTTGTGTGATGAGATCCGTGAAAGAAAACACAGAGGATTTTGAGCCATAGAAGATCCTGAATGGGAAAAATGAATCTGAGAAGAGCCATCTAACATGGGGAATGGCTTCTCTTTCCCAGACTGTCTTTGAGGCTATTCATCAGTGTCCAGAGCCAGGGAGAGCCTTTCAAAGATCAATTCCTCTGTGTAAGATAACTAGCCCAAAATAAGTGGGTGTACGTACAGGCTTCTTTCTCCTGACTGATAGTACAGAAAGAGTCAAATAGATTTTAGGAATGATTTTCATGACTGGAGTAAACCAAGTTGAAACCATCACAGGACTGATTAACGGCTTCAGAGGAGCCAAGGCACCTAACCAATTAAAACATTTACCCAAAAAACCCTAAAAAGGGAGGAACTACTTTTGGGGCAAGAACACTATGCAGATCTATGCCCTGCCCCTTATAACAGACATTACCATAAAGAAAAATTTCCTTTTATGATAGTTATACGCTTTACAAATGCCAATGAATATGAACATTTTCCTGTACAAAGAAGAGAAGAAAGATTGTACATGAAACTCTGATTCTTCACAATGTCCAGGTTGTTGGTCACTTAATGTATTTCAAATTTAATGTGATATTTCTATTCTTGGATCAAAGAAGGTTAAGGCTGGAAAGGACCTTGGAGGCTCTCTGGTTTGACCTCATTTAGCCAAAGTTGAGGCCCCAGGAGGGATTTCTCTGTTCCCTGGAGTCACAGCTAGAACCCCGGTGTTTGGCTTCTCATCTGGTCCAGGATCTTTGGACATCACCAAGTTGTCTGAGGCAGACATTTCCAACCATGCTTCCTGAACTCTGACCATCCTTCTCCTCCTCATCCTGATGGAACCTGGGCTCTGCCCCTCTGTCCTGGGCTCTCCTAGGTGAACTTTGCATGATTTTGAACAGCACAAAGTTGTCACACCACTTTGAGTCCATAGCAAACATTTATTAAGTACTTACTGTTTTGCTTTTTTTGTAAGCTCTGGGAATACAAAGAAAGGCCAAACAAATGGACAAAATAACAATTCTTCCCCTCCTTCTTAAAAAAAAAGCCGTTCCAGTTTTCAAGGAGCTCACAGATTAATGTGGTAGGAAATGTACAAGCCACTAGTGAGTGCACAATCCATACAGGACATGTTGGAGATAATCTTGGGGGCTAAGGCATGAACATTAAAAGAGATTGGGAAAGATTTCTTGGAAAAGGTGGGATTTTAGCTGGGGCCTGAAGTGAGGAATTAGGAGGGAAAGAATTCCAGGCATTGATGCTGATTCGAAGTGGTAGAGTGAGTTTCCCCACCTGGGAGGTTCTTATGCCAATAAAATCACAGGTTCAGTCCCTATCTTAAAAAAAATTAACATTCATTTAAAAATTTTGAGTTCCCAATTCTGTCCCTTCCTCCAGCCCCTCCCCAACCAATTGAGAAGGCAAGTAATATGATATCCCTTATATATTCGAAGTCATGTAAAACATTTCCTTATTAGCCATGTTGCAAAAAAAAAAAAAGATGAAAAAAATCCTGTTTCAATCTGCACTCAGAGTCCATCAGTTCTCTCTCTGGAAGCAGAGAGCATTTTCCATCATGGATACTTTTGAATTGTCTTGGATCATTGTATTGGTCAGCTTAGCTAAGTCTGTCACAGTTGGTCATTGTCACAATGTTGCTATTACTGGGCAATGTTCTCCTGGTTCTGCTCACTTCATTTTGCATCAGTTCATGTAAATCTTCTCAGGTTTTTCTGAAACCATCCTCCTCATTTTTTAGAGTGCAATATTATTCCGTTACAATACATACATTACATACAAACTTGTTTTGACATTCCTTGATTCACAGGCATCCCTTCAATTTCCAGTTCTTTGCCACCACAGAAAAAGCTGTTGTAAATGATTTTGTACATAGGGGTCTTTTCCTTTTTCTTTGATCTCTTTGGGATATAGATCTTTTTATTTTTTTTAGCATCACTCTCATTTCCCAATACTCCCCTTTTAACAGAGAGAAGCAGATAAGGAAAACAAATGGAAACATTATCTATGTCTTACAGTACATGCCACATTCTGTATCTGTAGCCCACTGTCTATTAAGAGGAGTGAAGTCAGTTTTATCACCAATCTGCTAGAATCAAGGTGATCACCACTGTTTCCTCTAGACAGGTGTTGTTCTACAAGTCTGTGTGCACAGCTGACAAGCTCTCCTTTGCAAGGTGCCTTTTTTCCTGAGGAATTCAGCCTAGGTTGGTGGCACCTTGATTTCTGGATTCTTATTTGGTTAAATAACACATTAAGAATTGTTGTGATCCCATACTGAAGCTTCCCATATGGTTAATTGGAAATGTTCTCACCACTATTGCAGGCTGTAAAAACTAATGAGGTAGACAGAAAATTTATCAAATGCCACATTTAGAAATTAACTTATTGCTTAATGCCATACCTAGGATTAATGACAGCGCCATCATCTCAGGACAGAGCAGCACCAAAGTGGGCAGCTGGCTTGGCGGCCTGAGGGCTTCTCCTCTTTGTCAGCCAGTCAGATGTGCTCCTCTTTCTGCATCCCCTAACTTTGGGTGATTCTGGCCGTGACTGGAGTTTCTAAAGCCATATCATTCAAACATAATTTATACATTCCACTCTACCCTCTGCTAAGCCTCCCAACTCTTCCTTTATAGCCATTGTCTCCCATCTGTTTTTTTCCTAATGATTTTTTCATGATCTCTCCCTTAATATACCCTTTTCCTCTGCAGAAGGCACATTGTTCTCTACATCCTTAAAATATGTCAGTATAGGACCACCAATTTATAACTGCAAGGGATTTTAGAGGTTATCTCATCTGACCTCTTGACTTTACAGAGAGGGAAACTGAGGTCCACTAATGACTTTTCCAAGGTCATGTAAGTAATAAGCAGTATAACCTGGATCATAGGACCAGAGATGAAAAGCTGAAAAGGACCTCAGAGGCCATCTAGCCCACCTCCTCATTTTATAGATCCAATGACCTTCCTAAGGTCCTTCTTACAAATAGTAGGAGGCATATCCTGGACCACAGAAACAGAGAGAGTGAGACCTAGAGCTAGACAAGGCCTTGGAGGTTTTCTAGTTCAAACTCCTCATTTTAGAGATGGGGAAACTGAGGCCCAGAGAAGTTAAGTACTTTTCTCAATGTGAGAAACATAGGACCAGAAGGTGGGATTTGAACCCAGATTCCACTCTCCCAAGCCTGCTCACTCCTGACACTTGCTTTTCTAAGAAAGTAGCTCCATTCACAGGTGGGCTTGGCAGTTCCCAAAGGATAGCTCAGTGTGGCACTCAAAGGCCTTCATAACCTGCCCCTTCCCTCACCCCCACCTCTCCAGTCTTCTTATAGCCTTATTCTCCTTCAAGTACTTTTGGATCCAGTGACCCTGGTCTCCTGGCTATTCCTCCCTCTAAATCCTCTATCTTCCAACTCTGGGTATTTTTTCTGACTGTGCCCCCAGCTGGCATGCTCTCCCTCCTTAATTCCACCTCCAGGCTTCCTGCAAGCCCCAGGTGAAATTTCCCTTCGCTCCCATCCCAAAGCCTTTCTGATTTTCCTCAGTAAGTAACCTTTCTTGGATTATCTCCAGTTTGCCCTGGCTGTAATTTTCAGATTGTCTTCCCCCTTAGACAGGGAGCTCCTGGGGGTGGGGCTGGCTGGTTTTTGTTTTGGCTTTTCTTTGCATCTCCAGCATTAGCACTGTGTCAGCTCAAAGAAGGCACTTGACAAATTCTTGTTGACTGGTTGATGATGCTGCATGTGGAGAGATGACTGACAGAGACTTTTGGGAGAAAGAAGCAGAGATGAAGGAGAAAGAGGCAAGGTACAGAGTTAGAAATTCAAATGGGAGATCCCTGGACTTGTACAGGAAGGAGCAAGGGGATGCAGCCCTTTATTCCTAATACCTGTACCCCAGAGGCTGCTAAAAGATTTCATCTCCCTCCAGGGTTTCAGAGCCCCCTGACTCTTATGAATTCTATGGCAATTACTTCCCCAATTACTGTCTTACTTGCTTGCTTTGATAAATATGTTTACTCATTATTCATGATTGACTTTTGTGTAATAAGAGTATGGTAGGGGACGGGAAGCTAAACCGGGAGAGACTGCGCTATTACCCTCCAGGTGTGGGGCAGAGCTGCTGGTTCTGCAGCAAGAAGAGAAAGGCTTTCTTTTTTCCTTGATCCTCAGAAAAGATGCAGTCTCCTAGACTACAAAATATGGTATGTAATGGATGGCTATGATTCCAGTCCCATTCAGCCCTCAAAGACAAGAGAGCCTGGGAGTCCTTGCCCAGCTAAGGACCTCACCTGCAGATCCACAATTAAGTGGAGTCACTCAGAGAGGCTCCAATGTACCTGAGATATGCAGGGGAACATTTCCAGATGTCTCTATAAATCCTTACTGTGTGTAGGCTGCTTGGTCCTTTGTTACATGGTCCAACTGAAACAGCAACAGCAACAGCAACAACTACTACCACTACTACTACTACTGTTACTACTACTACTAGTACTACTACTACTATTACTACTACTACTACTAGTACTATTACTGCTACTACTACGACTCCTCCTCTTCCTTCTACTACTACTACTACTACTACAACTACTACTACTACTGCTACTACTAGTACTAGTACTACTACGACTACTACTGCTACTACTAGTACTGCTACTACGACTACTACTACTACTGCTACTACTACTACTGCTACTACTACTACTGCTACTACTACTACTACTACTACCACCACCACCACTACCACCACTACTGCCACTACTACTACTACTACTACTACTACTACTGTTACTACTACTATGACTACTACTACTACTACCACTGCTACCACTGCTACTACTACTACCACTACTACTATAACTACTACTATTACTATGACTACTGCGACTACTACAACAACTACTACTACTACTGCTACTACTGCTACTACTACTACTACCACCACTACTACTACTACTACTACTATTACTACCACTACTACTACTGCTACTACTACTACTACTGCTACTACTACTACTGCTACTACTACTACTACTGCTACTACTACTACTACTATGACTATGACAACTACTACTACTACTACGACTACTACGACTACTACCACCACTACTACTATCACCACTACTACTACTACTACTGCCACTACTGTTACTGCTGTTGCTGCTGCTCCTCCTCGTCCTCCTCTTCTTCTTTCTCCTCCTTCTCCTCCTCCTCCTTCTTCCTCCTGTCCCCCCCATCTATGGATGTTTGTAAAGCATCTTCCTTCTCAAGCCCCGGAGTAGTCTTTGGGAGCCTTGTTTTGTTGATACAGAGACAGGCTCCAAAGAGTAGTTGTCTATGGTCGCCAGTCATAAGAGGCTGGAGTTGAGAATCTTTTTTTTCTTTTTAATTTATTTTTCATTTTCAACACTCACTTTTGAAATATTCTGAGGTCTAAATCTAGAGTTGAGATTCTAATCCAAGACGTCTGACCCTATGCCTTCTGCTCCCAGATCTGGACTCCTCTCACTGTTCCCTTCTAGGAAAACCAGTCCTTCTGAGGAGCGCAGCATAATGGAGAGAGTGCCGGGCTTTAAAGTTAGAAAGACCTGGGTTCAATCCTGCCTCAGACCCTTTGTAACTGTATGATATTGGATAAGCCTCAGTTTCCTCATCTGTAAAAGGGAATCATAATAGTGCCTACCTTACAGGGTTGTTGTGTAGAACAAATGATAATATAATGTATTTAGAATGTTTTGCAAAACTTAAAAGCATTGTAGAAATGTAAACTGTTATCCAGTCATTTTTCAGTTGTGGCCACCTCGTGACCCCACTGAGGCTTTCTTGGCAGATACCAGAATGCTTTTCCATTTCCTTCTCCAGTTCGTTTGACAGATGAGGAAACTGAGACAAACAGGGTTAAGTGTCTTTCCCAGGATCACACAGCTAGTAAGTGTCTGGTCTGAGACTGGGTTGGAACTCAGGAAGATGAATCTTCCGGACTCCAGGTCCAGCATTCTATCCACATTGACACCTAGCTGCCCCTAGGAATATAAGCAATCATTACGCATTTGGGCTGAAGTCAGGCCTCTAGTCCTCCCAACCTGGAATTGGGGGAAAGACTCAAGAAGGCAGGTTTCCGGGACCACTTTAGGATTTGGGTATGATAGCCTGGGGTGATAGACCTTTCATTGTTTCCTGCCTTTCTACCAATACTGTTTTCCCTGTTTGGCTAAACTGGCTTGATTCATCCTACCCACGTTAGTGCAGGACCCATGAGGTACCCAGTGAAGACCAAAGACAAAAATCAAGAGTTTTTACCCTGAGGGAGCTTAAATAATATTGAGAGACGTTGAAGTGAACACAGATGAGTGAGTACAAATTATTTACAAGCACTTGGGAGTGAGGGGAAGCTGGGCACTATCCCCTGCAATATCAGGAAAGGTCTCTTGGTGAAGATGGTTCATGAGCTGAGCCTTGAAGAGAGCTAGGGAATCTGGGAGGTGGAGGGGAGGGCAGGCAGCTGTACAAGGGAACAGAAGCAGGAGAGGCAATATCATATATTGGGGGGACACAAAACAGGTGTTTTATTTGACATAAAAATTCGTATTTATTAGCTTTGGTAAGAAGGGTGCCCAACTCAGAGTTCTAATGAGCATGGAAAGAGGCCATGCTCCCCTTTTCTGGCAAGGTAATTCCTGATCTTAGTCAATCAGTAAACATTTATTAATTATCTGCTACTTGCTGAGCACTGTGTTAAACACAGGGGATACAAAAAGAGGCAAAAGACAGTTCCTGCCCTCAGGGGGCTCACAATCTAATGAGGAAACAAGCAAGCAAATATGTGTAAACAAGGTATGTACAGAATAAATAGGAAATAAGGGGGGGGAGGCAGTGGAATTCAGGGGGGCTGGAAAAGGATTGCTATAAAAGATGGGATTTTCTATGGGTCCTGAAGGAAGCCAGAGAAGCCAGCAGACAGAAATGAGAGAGTTCCAGACATAGGAGGACAGCCAGAGAAAATGCCCAGAGCCAAGAGAAGGAGTGTCTGGGATCAGCAAGGAGGTCAGGGTCATTGGATGGAAGGGTATGAGATGCAGAGTAAGAAAAAAGAAGCCTGGAGAGATTGGGGTTGGGAGCCAGGTTATGAAGGGCTTTGAATGACAAACAAAACAGCATTTTGTATTGGATTCTGGAGAGAATAGGGAGTCACTAGAATTGATTAAATAAGGGGGTGACATGATCAGATCTGCCCTTTAGGAAAATCACTAAATGGAGGAGGGATTGGAGTGGGGAGAGATTTGAGGCGCTATTACAATAGTCCAAACTTGAGGAGATGAACGTACCAGAGTGGCTATAGTGTCAGTCAAGTGACTGCATTCGAGATTTATTACAAAGGATTCTTGCCCAGAATCCAAATGGGACAAAAACAAGGTTCTTCTAGTGTTCCTATTCAAAGGTGGCACCATTCTAACGTCATCCAGCCCTGGGACACCACAGATTCTCAGTGGCATCTACACTTATTGGAAAGATATCAATCCAGCCATTCACACTGAAAAGACAAAGTGGATGCAAAAAACAACAACAGCATTCCTGGATGGCAGCATGGCAGTACTATGTCACTGTGTATATGTTCATATTGATAGACAATGAGGTGGCAGAGAATTCCATGGGAGGAATGTGGTCTCTCTCACTTGTGACTTAATATGTGCCCAGCATGTAGCACGGCCCAGGCACTTCATATAGGGCTCTTGGATGAAGGGATGGGAATGGCCAAGGTACAAAAGAGAAGAATACCTAGAAGGGTTAGCACCTAAACAGGAAACTGCAGATGTGAATGTAACATCCCAAGAGAGTGGATACTCTTTGAAGACAGAGATTGTTTCCAGTTTTCTCTTGGCATCCCTAGCTCTTAGTACAGTGCCCGGCAGTCAGTCAGTCAATCAACAAGCACTTATTTAGTGTCTACAATGTGCCAGGCGCTTACAGCATTAAGCCCTGGAGATACAAAGACAGAAGGGTTCTGGTAACCGCCCTCAAGGGGTTTCTGTTCTAGCCTTGGGAGATAACATGTATTTATCTGAGCTAGATACAAAGTAAATTTGAAGTAGTTTGAGTTGGGGGAGAGAAGGAGGGCCTGTCATCCGGGGGTATCAGGAAAGGTTTCAGGTAGAGGGAGTTGCTTAAGCTGACCCTGAAAGGACACCGAGGACGCTAAGAGGCAAAGGTCGTTCTCTAGCATCAATCAATCAATCAATGTGTTCTTTCATTTGTGTATTCACAATCAGCCGGTGCTCAGTAAGTGCTTGTTGGTTCCATTGAATGAACTGGACTGTCTAGGGTTTCCGACTGGAAGGGCCCCTGGCCTGACCAGAGTTAGGGGACTTGGATTTAAGTCTCCCTCTGCTGTCCCTGGCTGCTCTCAGCCTGGTGTTTTGGGCCTCAGAGTCCTTGCCTATAAAATGGCAGAGTGGAAAGGGGGTTGATTTTTCTCCAGGACTCAGGAAGACCCAAGTTCAAGTGCTTATTCTGAAACACAGTGACTGTGTGGCCCTGGGCAAGTCACTTCACTGCTCTGGCAGTTCTCAAAGACTCGGTTTCAGAGAAACTGTTCATCGGCTTTTGAGGAGTTTTCTACACATGTGAAATCCTGATCTGAAAGAGAACAAAAGGGCCTACTGCGTGCTGGGAAGTCACTTCACAGGGACATGGTAAGGAGTCAGTGAGTGAGAGAGAGCAATGAGCTCAGTCAGTGTTCAGGCTGCTCCCAACTATCTCCTCCCTTGGTGTCTTGTTTGTAGGGCACTTGGTGGGCTGGAATTGGGATGCATTCATTGGGAGGGAAGGGTAATCTGGAGCCCCCCCCCAAGAGCTACCAGAGCCCCCACAGAAGGCTGTGCAGGAGCCCAGAAGAGAATCAGCCTTCTGTGAGTTCAGCACTCGACGGCCCAACGACCCGAGCTATCATAGACTTGGGGATGACTCCCCAACATTGCTCTAGCTGTTTGCTGTCTTACCTCCAGCTCATGATGGGTGAGCACAGGCACTTCATCATGTGTGCTGACTGAGGAGGGCAGGAAGGCACAGAGAGGGTGATAGATAGCCCTGCTGAAGGCTTGTCAGCCACCCGGAGCCAGGACAAAGATTAGAAGCCTCAAGCTTGTGGCTTCAGACAGGCTCCCTGCCCAGGCTTCTGGGAGAAGCTTTCCCTATGTCACAGAATTCCAGCCACCCAGGGTGTAGTCCTGTGTACCTTCCCCGACCCCCCAGTTCACCTACGACATCCCTGATGAGGGGCCATCAGTGGGGGTGTGCTCTCAATGGGCAGCATCATTCCATTGATGGACAACTCTGATTATTAAGAGGCTTTTCTGGCCATTAAGTTAGATTTGGCTTTCTTGCTGCTTCTATCTTCTGCCTTCTGGGTCCAAGCAGATCCCGCTTCTACCTGACAAGCTCTTCAAATACTTGAAGAGAGTATGGGGCAGCTAGGTGGCATAGTGGACAGAGCACCAAGCCTGGAGTCAGGAAGACCTGATTCAAATCTGGCCTCACCCATTTCATACCTGTCTGACCTTGGACAAGATACCTGTCTGAGCTGGAGAAGGAAAGGGCAAACCATTCCAGCATCTCTGCCAAGAAAACCACAGATGGAGCCATGAAGAGGCAGGCACAATTGAAACCACTGAATCACAGATTGCCTCCTTTACCGAGGCTTCTCTTCACCATTGTGGATTCTGGGAGGTTCATATTCATTCAGTTGATCCTTCTATGACATGGACTCCAGGCCTTTCCCCATGCTGGCTGCCTTCCTCTGGATGCTCTCAGCTCACCGATGTCTGTCTTCATCTGTGGCACCCCGAAATGATTCTGAATGTATGAAAACCGGAAGGAACCTGGGAAGGGCTGTCTCGTCCACCTGCCTCACTTACAGAGGGGGAAACTGAGGCCCAGAGGTGGAAAATGATTTGCTTGAGGAATCACAGCTAGCAAGTTGCTGAGTTAGGATTCAGACTCAGAGCCTGTGGTTCCTATGACAGGGACACTTTGCACCACATCCCATTGGGTCTCTGGAGTTCATGGGATGAACTCTTATTCCTGGAAATCATGCCTCTCTCAATACAGCCCTCTTGGCTCCCCTATCACACTAGTGATTCACTCTGAGCTCTTGGACCAGGGAAGCATCCAAATAGCTTTTAAAAAACTACTGCCTGCCCGTGCCCGTGCCCATGCCTGTGCCCGTGCCCATGCCCATGCCAGTTTGTATTTGTGTGATTTTCTTGAATTCCCAGTTTATGAGTTTCCATTTACCCCAATTAAAACCCTCTACTGTAGATTCAGCCCAAATGCTTCTCTGGGTGTTTGTGGATCTTGACTCTCACCCAGGGTATTAGTTGGACCTCCTTTGCCTTGCAATAAGGATAAGGATCGATCAATCAGTAAACATTTATTAAGTCTAGCTGTGTGCCTATCCTCTGCTTCACTCTGACCAGGCTAATCTTTGTGAATATTGGTGTTACCACTGGAGTGCAAAGAAAACACTCACCTGGCTCCTGCTCGTCAAGGCTGGAAGTGGATGGGAACCACTCATTCACTGCTTTTCTGATAATATTGTCTTTGTCCTTTCTCTTTTTTGTCTGTAGGGCAGAAGTGTCGGGAGATAATAGCATATTGACGGGAAGAGAAAAGCAAAGGAAAAGACGGTTGAAAGCAGTGAAGTTAGCGGTATTCTTCTGAAAAAGGCTTTCAGCAGGAAATCCACATTCATTTCCCACCAGTCTTCTCAAAACATTTGCCCCTTCCTTCTCTGCCCCACAAACAAAGTATCTCCCTTCACCCCTGTAGATAATGACTGGCTGGCAAGGAGCTGAATGCGGACCACAGTGGGGTGGGTGGGGAGGGGGATGGATCACTGAAGATGTGGAAGTCAGCAGGTACTTCACTGAGCAGGGCGTTTGAATATCCTTGGGAAGGACTTCATTTTCTGGAAACTTCACACCCTTAACTCTTCTCTTGGGACCTCAAACTCCAAACAGCTCATCATAAATGTGCATCTCTGTCTATTCTCTCTTTGGGAAGGTGCCATTGTCCTATAGGCTGGATGGAGCTCCAATGACATGCCCTATGGTGGAGAGAGGGAGGAGAGAAAGTCCCTTTCTCCTGCTGTTCTCTGGTACCAGGAATGGAATTTGCCTCTACAAAGCCCTTCCAAGCTTGGAATCCTCAACTGCGGAGCAGATTGTTATTTTAACATATAGGTCTAACGTTTGTGATGAATTTATTTAGCAGATTCCCTAGCTTTCTTTCTTGACCATATGGGAGGTTTGCACCTCATAAAGGGATCGTGGGGTGTAGTTGAATCTTTACACCTTAAAATCTAACCCAGTGGAGTCGACTACATTAACTGTGATTATACCAGTTGATTATACCAGGGGACAATCACATCCCTTTTCTCTTGAATCCAGGTCTTTTCTGATTCCAAATCCAATGATCTTTCCATTAATGTCATGATGCCTTTCATATCTATGAAGATTCTTATTAATACCTAGTGCAGAGGTCCAAATGAACCCCTGAGACACTGTAAGAAGCACTAATGCTAAGTTCTGGGATCACTCAGTTTGGTTCCACAAGCCTTTGTTGAGATCTTCCCCTACTCAGCACCTTGTGTTAGCGGCCAGTGGAGATGGAAGATGAGCAAGACACATTGCCTGCCCTCAGGCGGCTTCCAGACTGGCTGAGGAGATTGGGTGGGTGCATTTCCACTTGGGAATTTCATTGGCATGAATGCTCCCTCCACTGGTCCAGGTCACAATCCTTCTCTGCCTCAGTATATCATTTTGTAAACTACTGTGACCAAACGAATCATCCCCCCGTGGTCATCCTGGCGATGAGGCTCTCAGAACTTGGCCAGGATGCTCCTTGGACAACAGGCATCCAGTGCATGCTGGAAGAGAATCTTCCTGGAGGACGTGGGGCTTCAAAGGCTGAATAATCACTGAAACAGATTAATCTTGGTTTGAGAGTAGCTAATGCAGTGCCCATCCAGGCGACTCCCCCAGATTCAGTAGATACAGCCTATCCTTGGCTACAGAAACGAGACCTTTCACACTAGCTCGGTGATAATGGGGCAGTCACAGCTTCAGTTTCCTAATTTGTAAAAGGAAAGATATGGACTAGATTAAAGTCACTTTTGTCTTTGGAGGGCTGGCTGACTGGAAATCTAGAGGTTCTTAACAAATACTAGTCCATTATTGATTGGTCTAAGGATTGATTGTAGCTTGAAGTCCATGATATTATCATCATGCTATGCCTTGTCTCTGCGCTGCTAAAACCATAGGCAGCCACAGCCTGGGAAAGAGCAGAGCACAGACACATTCTGGGGTCCTTTCCCCAGTTGCTGGTATGAGGTTTCCATAGTCATTTATTGGAACTAGCAATCTTTTTGGTAACATAAAACTAGGTTTCCACCACTCATTAAAAATATTTTTCTTGATGTACTTAGGTAACTTTGAGAGGAGAATGTAAATCCTATGAACATGGGTTCAGCTAAGGGATGTCCCCAGACCAATAGCCTCAAATACCTTGGGGGGGAGGGGAGACACAGGTGACAGTGTGCCTCTAAAGGTAAACCATGTCTTTGATGAATTGAAGTGTGGGGTAGGGCAGGGCATGGTGTGGGTGACAGTGCACCTCTGAAGGTAAACAATGTCTTTGTTGAATTGAAGTGTGAGGTGGGGCAGGCAGGGTGTGGTGTGGGTCTCTAGCTCAGAGAGCCAAGAATGTTTTCCTTTTATTTATTAGAATCCAGCAAACATTTAGCAAGCACCTATTATGTGCATGATGCTGGGACAGATTTGTCTGTCTTTGGTATTGGGTATCAAATGGCTGCTCTCTATCCCTATTATCTCTACCCATTCCACTGAGTGGGAGCCCCTTGTTTTTGAGTTCAATAGGAGAAAGGGAGAAACTAGGAGCAGGAGAGTGGGTGGGATGGGGAGAAGCAGCAGAGGGGTAGATCTAGACTTAGAGGAAGGAAATACTTAACAGTCACAGCTGTCCCAAAGAAAAATGAATCACTCAAGGAGGTGGTGAGCTCCCTGTTACTGGAGATCTTCAAACAGAGACTATCTGTTCACTTGTCAGAGATGTTGGGGTAGGGAAGGAGTCCTGTTCAGGTATGGTTGAACTTGATGAGAGGCAGCATGGAGCGGTAGTAGAGGGCAGCCTTGGAGTCAGGAGAGAGATTCAAAGCTGGATCTTGGTGTACTTACTTCTTAGTCTGGGTGCAAGGGAAGGGATCCCACACTTCTACCTTAATCCATCAGGCCACTAACGTGTAGGACTAAGCTCAAAAAATGTGGAAACAAGGTTGTTTATACCTTATGGTTCCTTTAAAAGCTTCCTCTTGACTCCTCTTTAATTAGGTCAAGAAGGAAATGGTGTGAATAGCTAACCAATAAAGTAACCACACCTGTGGGATTTAACCAGCATAGAAGAGTTCAGCAGTAATCTGGTCAAGCAATGGGGCACCCCAGTGGTAAAGAAAAACAATTCACTTAGGGGAGAAGAGAGAAGAGAATCTGTCTCTCTTTTTCTTTTCTTTGAAATTAACCTGCTTGTCTTAGTGAGGGTTGAGTAAGAACTTTTATTTGCATTGCTCCCAATACGTTGGTGGGAATCCTTTTGGGAAATTTGGGGTGCCCTAGAGTAGATGGACCTACAGGAAATACATGTCTGGATCTTGAGTGGAATCCCTGTATGTAAGAAAGGGACCCCTGGAGACACTGAGTGAACCCCACGAGTGAAAGAGAAAGGAGAAAGATTTTTAGGAATCTCTGGTTGGGAGGATCCCTGCAGGATAAGAGGAACCATGAGGACTGTCTGGCTTCCTGCCCACCCAAAGGTGAGAAGGTGACTTTTAGCTGATCCCAAGTCACTAGGCTGGGAGAGGACAGCAAAGGCACAGAGAGTTTTGTAAATGGCATCTGTTTGTCATGTTGTGTTGGCACGTGTTTGGAATTTTGAAGGAATCCGAGTCTTCATATTGCTCATAAACTATGCCACATGAGCTTTTCCTGAGAGGGTCCTGGGAAAGGCTCAGGGAAAAGACAATGCTTGAACCTCCCCGTGTCACATCAGGGCTCTCAAGAATGTGGCTCTGTGGACTCGGCCAAAAACAAATGTTCAACTGGGAGGAGCAGAAAAGGATGGGCTGGGCTCAGGTGTGTGGGAAATGTATGACTGAGGAGGGAGTGTCAGGGAAGGGGCTCTATGTTCCCACCTCAGTCATCCAATCAGTCAATCCAGCCATTGATAGCCATGATTAGGTTTCCAAAATGTGGAAGCAGTTTTATATGCCTGTGATTTCTTTAACGGGTTCAAACTCCTCTTTAATTGGAATAATCAATCGACAAGTGTTGGTTAAACGCCCAGATAGGATAAAGGATGAAATTCTCCCTACTCACAAGAAGCTTCGTTCGAATGAGGAAAACCAGTAAACACATGCATATATACAACACATATATGTGTATTATATATAGATACAGATACACAGCATAAATATGAAATGATTTAGTACAAATCTACACAAATGAGTTAAATACAAGGTAATTTGAAGGGAGAACACTAGCACTTGGAGGGAAATAGGATAAAAGGAAATTATAGGGAAAAGAGGAAAAGCTTTAGAAAGAAGATGGTGCTTGGGCTGTATTTCAGAGAAAGAAAGGGATTCTTTGAGATGGTGGGAAGGAAGGAGGACACCAAACCAATTGTCAAACAGAAAAGTTTGTATTTGATCCTGGAGATAACAGGGAGCCAGTGACATTTACTGAGTAAGGGGATGACATAGCCAGGTTTTTCCATTAAGAAAATAACTGGCAGTGGTGTAGAGTATGGATTAGACTGGGGAGAACCAAGCATGAAGACCACTAGTCCAGGTGAATAGGACCTGATTTGCCTACTGAAGGAGAAGAGAAGCTTGAAAGATGGAAGTTGGAGAATGAAAAGAATCATGTGTGAAGAGAAGAGGATGTTACTTAAAAAAACCAAAAGTTTGTTTAAAATTCAGTAAGCCCAGGCATCGTGGACAAGAATGAAAGTAACACAGACCAACAAATCCCCGCCAGCCTGTCCACATTCTTCCCAACGTTGTGGGCACTGTTGTTGTCCAAGAAGGTCGTTCTCTGCTGTGGGATCTTCGCCAGTGTGGATTTCTTCGTACAGAAGATGAGAACACGTTAACCTTGTCGTTTGCTTTCTATCATCCTAAATAGCTCTGCAATGCCACAATGAGATCTAGACACTCTGGCTTAGCTTCTCATTACATATAAAGAGATTGACAGTGTTCATCTTTCATAGTGACATCAATGGAGTCTGCTCACAGAGCTTTGCTATCTCCCCATTCATAACACTTTTTATGACTGGAGGCTTTTAAACATGGCATTTGGGCTGATTTTTCAAATACGCTACTATTATCAGCTCACAGAGTCATTCTTCAATGCTCCATTTTCTGGAAATATTAAGAATATCTTAATTTTTATGAGATTTCTCCATGTGCACAAGCTGTCAGGCAGTTTCTACAGCTCGAGGCAAAAACCAGAAGAGATTGGGTTCTTCTCTTATCTCTGCATCTGGGAGCATGTTTCCCCATCCTTTCTTCTATGACCTTGGAAACAGAAATGCCATATCTATGATGGTGTTTAACAAACTCAGCTGCTGGACGATACTAAGATTGTAAACAGGACACCATGCTGTGGTAGCTGGTCATGCAGACACTTTGCTGGACCACTGGTCAGACAAGGTGACCTGAATGTAAGGATGGGAGTAAAAGGCAGAGTCCAATATTCTGCATTACCTGGTGGAGCTGGTGCCCTGGCTGCCCTCGGAATGCTCCCCCTCATTGGACTGCCTTCCCTGGCTTTCAGTCCCATCTAAAGTCTCTTCTACAGGAAACCTTCCCCATCCCCTCTGAATTTGAGTGTCTTCCCTCTGTTAATTATTCCCTCTTTATACTGCCTAAAGTTGGCATATATGTTGGCTTGTTGTCTCTCCCATTTGATTATGAGCTTCATGAGGCTAGGCTATTTGCTTCTTCTTGTATCCTCAGAGCTTAGCACCATGCCTGGCACACAGTAGGTGTTTAATAAATGCTCATTGGCTATTGGCTACCTTGATCTCTGGGAGAGTAGGTTCAGAACTTAGCTAAGTTCCTACTACCATCTGTCTCATCAAGTCTATGTACAGATATAGCATGATTGCGGGATAAATCTGGGGTCCTGAATCACTCCCAAAGATGGCTCCTTGCTCCTTGGGCTGCTAATACTGGCCTGGCAGCAGCAGCTGACCTAGATGCTGACTCCAGGACCCCTGTGCTTGCTCTCCCAACCAATTTGGAGACGCTGCTCCCTACACCTAGAATGGAGGAGGATGGATGAAGAGGCCGAGGAGGCTACATTTCTAGGGGACTATGTGGCCTCAGAGGGCCTTTCTCCTTACTACCTGGCCACTCACTGGACTCTGTGAAAGTCGCCAAGCTTTCCCTGATGCAAATGGAGCAGAGAGGCAGCCAAAGCCGACTCAGGTCTTTTTGAAAATACCAACAGTTCTGGCTATCAATCAACTGATTAATAAACATTAATTAAGTACATACTATATGCCAGGCATTAGGCTAAGCACTGGATACCAGGCTCTTATAAGGCTTCCCCCAACAACATAGTGGGCCAACCAGAACCAGTTACAGGATGTCTACATGCTGCCACATGTCTTCAAGGTACTTCCCTTGCACATTACCTCAGTTCCCCTGGAAGTAAGTTTTCTCAGGTTCTCCAAGTTGTATCAGCTGAGCAAGCTGATAGGGTCTGGGCACATGCCAGACCCCTGTGCCACTGTTGTTAGTAGAAGAGAGGCTCCTCTGTATGATTCAAATGTCCCCTTGTTCAGGGGGCCTTTCCCATGGTCCCAGAGCTCCTTCACCACTAAGGGAAGTATGGGTCTTAAATATTCCCATTTATGTACATGGTGTCTCTACCTTTGGAATGTAAGCTTCTTGAGGGCAGGGAATTTTTTTTTATTTGTACCTTCAGTACTTAGGACAGTACCTGGAACATAGTAACCAATCGATCAAATGTAAGTTAGCAGAGGGTACAGAATTCCTTGTATGTTCTGTATGCACATATGCATGTATGGGGATTGAATACATATATGTAATGTTGAGGGTGAGCAAAGGTAGTTTTAGAGCCTTTGTGAATTTTAGTGATGGGAGTAGGTTAAGAGGATTCCTTCAACTCTGTGTATCTCCTACAGTAAGTTGGAGGGGAAATGGTCACAGGAGCATCCCACCTAAGTACCAGCGAGGAATCCAATAGAAAACTCATACCATTCGCATGGGGTCCCTTTCCTCTAGTTCTCGGCTGACTTGAACGATGTCTTTGATTATACCTAAGTACTTTAGATTCCCTTTCTGGCTATTAATCCCTCTCTGCTTCCTGCTCCTGGGTAAATCAGGTTTGAGCTGCCTAATGAATACTATCCCAGAGTGACCCCAAAAGGTTTGTGTTTCCCTGAGGATCAATCGAGACTCTGTTGTCTCTGGACCTCACTCTAGAGGCTGGGGTGGCTTCCACTTTTTCCAAGACTGAATATTGTTCCCATTCTCTTTCAGCACTAATAACATTAGCCACACAAGGAGCAGTGACTGATATTTTCTTTGTATAACAATAGGGATAAATGCTGGGGAGGGAAAGGACAGACATCACCAGTCTGTGGATATACACAGTGCTGGGAGCTGCTACTGGTGGTAGACAATTGGCTACTTTGGGATCCTTCTTAAAGTGAGGATCCAGGGCAGAAATACCAAGCCAATGGGGGTGACTGGCCACTGCTTGCTCCTCTACTCCAGCTGAGGGAGAAGGAGGAGCTCCCTGGCAGCTGGGGGGGTAGTTGGGTCCCCTCCCCAAGCCTGGTTCTGTTACTAGTGGTAACAGTAACAACCTTCAGAGTCATTGTAGAGTAGAAAAAAAAGAGCATAAACCTGGGAACTCAGCTAAGGGTGAAACCCTGGAAGGCTGACATGCTCCCAAGGAGGTCCAATGCTGAACTCCAATTCTCAACCCCAGAAACCTCCATAATCTCAGTTCTCCAATATCGTTGGCTGATGGATTCTGGGGAAGAGTCTCTCCTCTCCATGGTGATGATAACAGAGGGTTGTGCAAGCATTTATTACACGCTCACTTTATGCCAGGCATCATGCTAACTGCTGGGCATACAAGGAAAGCAGAAAGAGTCCTGGACCTCAAGGAGCTTACGTTTTCATTGGGGAGGCAGCGTGTGTCCAAATAAACATGTATAAGATGTGTACAGAGGAAATCGAAGATAACCTTCAAGAGGAGAGCATTGGTAGCTTGGGATTGGGAAGGTCTCCTGTAAAAATGATAGTACCTGAAGGTCTTGAAGGAAGTCAAAGATACTAAGGGGCAGAGGTGAGGAGGCAGGGCGCTGCAGGCAGGGGAGATAGCCTGGGCAAAGGTACAGAGATGGGAAACAGAGGAGCAGCAAGCAGGCTCCTAGGGATATATTGTGGAATACATAGAGAAGAACTAGCCCAAAGTGGCCCAGGACAGGTCAAGAGGTAATGGGCTCCTCCTCCTTGGAGGTCTTCAAGCAGAGATCGGAAAACCAGTGTCTGGAATTCTGTGATTCATGATCCTCATTTTGTTGGTGTGGCCACGCCATCTCTTGGTGTAGACCACAAACCTTTCCTGCTTCTCCGGGTGGTCTTCCTGAGATGGCTGAATGCAGGCAGCACTTGGAGGCTGACCTTTGGATGTGGTGTCTCTCTGAATGCTGCTAGGCTGGTCCTTGGACCACAGATGCACCTTCCATCCTTGGGTCTTGGTTTGAACCACCCCAGCTTTCTAGGCTTCCTGGGGCTCTTCCTCCATTTAAATAGCTTTGGGGAGCCCTGGGGTCCTCTTCAATCCATGAGAAGGCTTCAGAGCATGACTTCATGGTCCATAAGAGCAGTTCTTGCTTTTCACCTCTGTAAAAGTGCTTCTCATGGTATCATGGTAGTGCAGAGGTTGTTGTGTGCCATTCGAGGCCCTGTTAGGGGAGCCCAACCTCTGGGGGATTGTTTCAAGCTGGAAAGAGAGGCAATACAGGCCCAGGGATTGACTGTAGGTCTGTAGTCCAAGACCTACCCTACCAAAGGGCCAGAAACCTCATCGCCAAGCTGGCCACAAAGGGATAGTAACTCCTAAAGACAGCTGGCAAAGAGCTGAAATCACCTCACCAAGATTTGGTTTCCATTCTCCATTTTTCCCTACATTTTCTTTCCATTTTTCCCTTTTTTTTTGGCCAAGAGACATTGTGGTGATGAGGAATAGGACCTAGAATCAGCGTGGAGTGCATAGAGTGAATGAAGCTTCTCACCACTGGCCATGGTCTTCCCTGGCCTTCAAGGTCCTTCTGCTGCTCCCTGGTTCCACCTGACTTTGCTTCTCAGCCACCATCAAACTAACCTCTTTGCTGTTTCCCAAACTCACCATTTTGCCTTTGTGTGGGAGCCAAGATCAAGAGACAGATGGTACCTCAGAGGCCCCCTAAAATAATCCATCCCTTTACAGGCAGGGAAACAGGCCCAGGGAAGTTAAGGGACTTGCCCAAGGCCATACAGGTAGTAAGTTTCAGAGACAGGATTTGAACCCAGATCCTTGGACCCTAGGATTAGTGCTCCCATGCCTTCTTACCTAGACCTGGCTGCTGGCAAGGAATTTCCCTGATAGAGATGTTGTGAGGATGAAATGGGCTAATGTAGACGGAGCGATTTGCCAGTGGTAAAGCACCACATGAATGTTAGTTTAACGATGACAGTGACAACAGCGACAGCCCCATTAATGACAGTTATTAGTCTCATTATCGTCTAGAATGACTTCAGGTGCTGCTGCCTCGGGGAGGCTTCCTTCCTGCTTCATGTCTTCTCGTCTTTCTATCTGATGCATCCCTTCTCCTCCACCCACGCCCCCACCTCCAAGGAGCAGGTGAGCCACGGAAGGGCAGGGATTTGTTTTGTTTTTCCTGCTTTTTTATTCCCAACACAGCATTGATTAGAATGCCCAGTACACAGTTGGTGCTTAATAAATGACCATACAGTTTAAATTTGACCTTGAAGGGGATGAATTTTTTGGCGATGACAGTTTGAGACACAGCCTGAGGCACAGTGGACAGCGGGTTTAAGATGAATGGTGTTGGACAGAATACCCACAGCCCCCAAATCGATGGGTTCCCAAAGAATGGGAATGATGGGGACTGATATGAGTTTCTCTTGCTTTATCTCTGTTCTTGGGCAGATCCACCCTTGCCCACCTCCCTGTGTGCTCGTATTTCAGGGTCACTGGTTACTCAGTAATGATGAGAGTCTAGTGGGCCCCCATTTCTCACCTTCCTAGATTATTAATGATTGAGACACTGTGCAATAATTGTTCTTTCTTTCTTTTTTTTCCTACCAGCTGCTTGGGATCAAAGAAGATCAGAATCGCATCTCTTTTTTTTGAGACCAGGCAGACAAGCAAGATATTTCCAGTGGAGAAAAACACTTAGAGTTTGGTCCTGGCCTGCCCCTAACCAGCTGGGATATCTTGGGTAAGTTACCTTGGCTTACCAAAGGTTGTCTTTGAGGGCTGGGAGAGATAACTTCCGCTTTTGGTGATATCAGCTCATGGAGCCAAATTCTCTGGTGGTCTGATGAGGAGGAAGGAATAACAAGCAGGGCCTCAGCTTCCTCACCAATAGAAAGATGGCCCAGGGAGGAGTCCTGCTAATCTTGATGCATTAAGATGGATCTGACCCTTTCGTCTCTAGTTTCATCTGACCCCACCTGTAATAGTAATTAGTTTAGCAGGATACTTAGCACTTAGTAGTGCTAAGTGCTAAGTGTGGAAGGTGCAAACTCTGTCCCACTTTTGAGAAGGCATGAACTCCCCTGTTGATGTGGAAGAAGGGGATTGGCTGAGGTGTG